>CAUHTR010001221.1:0-84910 GCA_959609185.1 Schmidtea polychroa
AAAATTAAATTAAAAGTAAAATAGAATGTTCTGGAACCGTTCCAAATCCATCATGGACGTAAAATTAATGAAAAATAATTAGAAAATAAAAATTTAAAAATAAAAACAAAAATTATAGCACTAAAATTTCCATTAAAAATATCAAAATTACAAAATAGAAACTTCTGGAATAAAAAGAATTCGAGTTTGTTTTAATGCATCAATACATACACGTGTACAAAATAGGTATATATACCGACGCATTTTCGTCACAATTCAGATATTTTTGTATGCCAAAAATTTTCTTGTCGAAACCTTCGAGCCATATTGAAAGTAAGGATGGTATATTTATTGTTTAATTATTATTCGTTTTATAATATATTATAATGATTTTAATTTTTGTCACCTTTTATTATGATCTAATTATTTTTAACAAGAGTGATCAGCGTCGCCTACGAGTTCGCTACGCTGATCAGCCTTGTCTCCAATAATTATTTGACATGCACGACACGGGTCCTCGACCCCACATGCACTAAAATTCATTTTTTTTTAACCGGAAGGTCGCCACGAACAAATGGTTTCTAACCAGGAGTAGGGCGGTAAATCCATCCAGGTAGTTGGCATAGTCGCAGGGACTATGCGGACGAGCTAAAATGCGGGCAAGTAATTGCGGGGAACATATTACAATAAGGCCTACCGTACCGTATCCAGTTGGGTCGGGAAAGTAGGAAAATTTTAATTAAATCGACTTTTTCATTAACCTACATACCAAAAATAAACACTTAACTATACACCAGAGATACATCACTAAGATCATCTAAACGGGAAAGATCCCAGACTCAAATTATCACAAATCAAGCAGTCGGCTAATTGCATCAAATATTATTCTATATGCTCACTATTAACTATTGATACTGTTCTTAATTATGTTCGATTTTAAACCTAATTGCACCAAATCTTATTCGATAGATTCAATATTAACTATTGATACTGTTCTTAATTATGTTTGATTTTAAACCTAATTGCATCAAATATTATTCTATATGCTCACTATTAACTATTGATACTGTTCTTAATTATGTTCGATTTTAAACCTAATTGCACCAAATCTTATTCGATAGATTCAACATTAACTATTGATACTGTTCTTAATTATGTTTGATTTTAAACCTAATTGCACCAAATCTTATTCGATAGATTCAATATTAACTATTGATACTGTTCTTAATTATGTTTGATTTTAAACCTAATTGCATCAAATATTATTCTATATGCTTAATATTAACTATTGATACTGTTCTTAATTATGTTTGATTTTAAACCTAATTGCACCAAATATTATTCAATATGCTCGATATTAACTATTGTTACTATTCTTAATTATGTTCGATTTTAAACCTAATTGCACAAAATATTATCCAATATGCCCAATATTAATTATTGACATTGACTTTTATTGATATTGTTCATGATCACATTCGATTTTAAGGAGAAGCCAATCACGTTCAATAATGTATTACTCATATGTCTTTATGCTTACCTCACGGGTATTGGAAGCTGATTTATATGAAACCTTTAAAAATTCTATTTTGCATACTACCACTTCCAGGATTATTATTACATCATCACCATTTCATTTTCGGGTTGGCTTAGTGAAGAGTGTGTCAATTACCCTCAGTATGTAATAGCCTATATCAGCATAATACTCTTAAAGAAAAGGTAACCTTTCTTACCAGCATCGCAAAGTCATCGAAACCCCAGTTCCTAGTTATAACCCAACTGGAATAGGCATAACGGGTTGGTGTCATAAAGGATCCTCTGAATTACATAATTATGATCCAATACCTATTTTATGTTGATATCTAACTTTAACTTATAATGTCAAACGATAGTTGATAAAATTTTTATGCACAAATCTCCTAATTTATTTTGATATATATATATCTAGCCTATAAAATACAAATGATGATTGATAAATTTTTAAAATCAACCCCCTGAAGTAGGTATTTACTACCCATTGCTTAAATGTTTGGAATTGAAATTATTTTTGCTATACATATCACTTGTAAATTATAAAATTAATAATTTATAAATATTCATAAGCACCCCTGAGTCATACCGTCACCACCCATTGTATCAATATCTTAAATTACCCCTTTTTACAATATACTTAGTCTGCAAAATATTAAATTGATAATTTGTCAATATTCATAGCTAACTCCCCCTGAATCATACCTTCATTATTTATTGTATCAGGATCTTCAATTAACCTAGTCTAATATATATTGAGTCTGTAGAATAGTAAACTAAAATTTATAAATATTCATAAACCACCCCCCTTGAATCACACCTTCATTATAGGTTGTATAGATGGTTTAAATGAGCTTACTCCAGTATATATTTAATAATATTCCTCGTTACCTATTGCATGAATGTCTCAGCTTTCTAAATTTAATATACATTTGGTTGGAAAAAATGGGAAATGATAACTCACAAATATTCATAACTAATCTCCTTTCGAATTATACCCACGTTACTTATCGCACGAAGGCCTCAAATTACTAATTTCAGTATATATCTAGTTGGTAAAACATCAAATGATACTATCATTATTACTATTTCGTTACTATTACTATATTCATTATTATCGTTATTAATATTGTTACATTATGACTAGTATTATCCTTATTACTATTAGTTTATCATGGTTATTATTATTATTATTATTATTATTATTATTATTATCATTATTATTATTAGTAACATCATTATCAATAGAATGTTACTATTAATAGAAAATTCGAACCGATACCATTGATTTTCTCTTCCTTACGGAAGGATACAACCAATGGGACCGATTCTATTTATGGAAATAACTATGTAAAGTAAAGGGTACCCTCACCAAATCCACCCCGGCTAACCAAATGGATAAGACATACATTCTCATAAACGAACCAATCACCATCGACCGAGACAGCAGGGACCCCCGAGCTCCGAATAAAATCAACGACACCTTAGCAAATGTAACTCCGGCTATCCCAGAGGTAGATTCCATGCAGGTCAGAAAGCACCAGGGACCCTTCCCAGGATCAACTACTTAGGGTAGGAGACATGTCCCTTATAATCATAGACAAGGAACAATAAGTAACAATACGTATTACGATCATAATCGTTGACTACTTAAATTCAGCAAGAAAGAAAAATTTCTCTAATAATAAAATTACTTAATAAATTACTTAACAATAAAACAGTCTCTTTAACTAAATTCAACAAGAACAAAGATTGTATTTAATAAAAATCATAAAAAGTTATTAAAATCAAATCATCTTAGTCACTGTGAAGCCTTACCGTTGAATGTAGGGAGGTAAAGGAACGGCGGGCCTCGCCAAAACCCCTTCAGGTTGAAATTGTTTCATCCCGTTTCCCCACTACACATATAAATACCAACACGAAAACTGAGATGACTCAAATTTGGGCAAATCGGTATATTTTGGATTATCAGTACGACGATCTCGAGAGTTTATCCAAATATGCCTCACGATCGAACTGGGGGTTGGGAAGATTGAGTTCCTAAAATCAAACAAAGGAAAAATTCAACAAAATTTTAGTTACCTGCCACATTGAGATGATGTTAGAACCACTTACAGCCCCTGCGGTTGGGAATTGCCAGGGACCGAAAACAATGCTCGGTACGTGGCAATGTCCCTCCTCGTAGTGGATTTTAGTGGCGTGGTTACGTCGAATAATACTGCTGAATAAAATTTTTGTTACAAAGGAAATTAATGTTAAATATTAAAAATAACAAATTAAATATTTGGATAAGTAAAACAAAGATTACTTGATGGTGATTTTGGGGTGAATTTATGAAAATCTAAATTTTCCAATTTTATTCTTTCGTCCACTTTGAGTTAAGTTAAACCTAAATTTATCAATTCAATCTAATTTAGCGATTCCCGACCCAGTTTATTAAATAGGATATAATAAATTAAATATGAAAATTAAATTGTAAATGAATTACTTTACCTGTAAAATCATGGTTTGTTGAATAGGTGGAGTATTATGCTTGAAAGGAATGGTAATGTGGCGTTTGGATATTTTAGAGTTATCGTACGTTTGATATTTTTTTTTTTTGATGATTATAGACATGTCCTGTTCTGAATCAACGAACACACAGGTCGGGCCCTCATCATCCGTCTTAAGCCACGAACTGACACATGAGGAAGGGGACGAGATCAACAGATTGGATCAGGAGGGCGAGATCACTCGCCTGAGGTCCAGGTGGATTTGGTATAAAATCCATGACTGGACCTACCAGAATGTGGTCCCAGTGACCCCGAAGATAGAGCCGTACCTCAATGACACGTATTTGGCTCTGATCGACGCCTTCGACGACGCGAAGAGAGCAGTGGACCGATTACACTGGCTCGAGGAAGCAACACTGGCCGGCGAATTGGAAGACTGTGACGGGTACGCACGGGCCCAATGTCACCCAAGGCGAACTGCGGCTCTCCAACGTGGGCTAGAATATCCAAGAAGCCCTGGACCGAATCGGCCGAGAAGGCGAGGACGACCACGGAAGGGCACCAGTTCCACCCAGGAGAGTGGGGCGGGCAAGGATCGAGACTTATAATTAAACGTTATATACCCAAGATGATTTTGTCGTTAAGACCAGTGCAAATCCTGTGATGTGATGGATGTTTTCTAGTACCTTACACGCCTTGGCAGTATGTGCCCATCTAACTACTCTGTTGTGATCTGGTCATCTCGGCTAATTTCATTATTGATATTATTTTGTCCTGACCACCTTTATTAATTAGTGTTGTTAGTAATGATAATTTTTTCTTTGTTTGATTGTTTATTTATGTGGTAATTATTAATATTAATTTTATTGTGTATATCGCTTCTGATTTTCAATAAATTATTTCAACGGGGGGACCATTGTGACTACCAACTCTAATTTGCGCAGTGTTGACTATCACGACTACACTATAAACTTTGGTGAAATCCATAGAGGTAAGTCTAGAAGTACGCAGTGGGGAGCGGTGACGTAGGGGCGACGTTCATTCAGTAATAATAACGTACACTTCCCCACGCCGAGGTAACAATCTCTAATGTTGTTTATTTTAGTGTTACAACTCCTGGAAGAAATGAGGGCAGACAGAGAGAAGGCGCAACAACAAGCCGAGGAATACCGGGCTAAGTTAACGCGACTTAAGGCCCATTGCCGAAATTTCGAGAGCACTTGGTTCCCGCCCACAGAGATGAAGAAGCGAATGAAACTCATCACCCAATTGCAACTCCAGAGCGCCCAAGATCAAGTTGAGTTGCGGGCCCTCCGCATGAAGGTGAGGGAGTTGGAGGTCAAGATACATCAACAAGACCTTGATCGGGAGGTCATTTCTAAGATCCGACCTATGAGCGAACTGGTTCACCAACGGAAGGAAAGCGTGCCGAAGCCCTCGAAAAAGAAGATCCGGCCGGGAAAAGCAGCACGAGCAAGGATAAGGCAGGCCAGTCAGGCTCAATTGACTCTCCATCCTACTGGAGCAGAGACTACCTCAACCGAACCAACCAGGACTCTATAAGTTGTTTGATTTGTCCAAATAAAATTGTTATGAGTGTTTCCTTATCGGTACATTTTGAGTTTCTCACCCGATTGGCATATATAAATATATATATAGATAGGCATGTATGTGTATATGTGTGTATATGGATGGGTATGGGACAGTGAGTGTATGCAGATATATATATTCAAGGGGACGAAAAGAAATCGGACATAGGCCTTCTATCGGCAGTCCGTGAACCCCAGTGGGTGCTAGACAATTATAGTATGCTAAGCATGCTCACTTTTTGCTAGTGCCCAAACCCTTGATACAGTACCAACGTTGATCGCTCAACGGGTATCAAGTGGTCAGCTATAAATTGTATTTTGGGTTACGCTGGAAACAGCACGAGGAGGTAAAGATTTACAATACCTGTAACCCACCAATAGTAATTTAATTACGCCTACTAATATTGTGCTATTAGATAATGAATTAATTTCATAGTGGTTAATTTCACGAATGGTTAGGATGTTCAATAGGTCAGAATTAGGAAATACAGGCAGATCCCTGTTCAAATTTTATGGGAAGCATGGAACCACATTTATTAACTTGGAAATACGGGCCAATCCCTGCTCAAATCTTTCGGGAAGATAAGTTAAATCTTCACAAATAGGACGGAAATTACATAGTAGTATTTATTAACAGGACGTATCTCTGCACAAAATTGTTAGGAAGGAGTCGATTTAACATCTATAATTACCCCTAACACATTTAAAAAATAAAATGACCCACCACTAAGCGACCAATAGTGGCTCGTATGAATGGTTGGCTGTAGACCGGAAAAACGTAGATACAGCGTTGGAAATGATCTCGCTCAGTGCCGGCTTTAGGTATAAACCACACAGGCGGCTGCCTAGAGCGGCACTATTTTAAGGGTCAGCAAAATTATGAAAAATTAAAATTTAAAGATATTTTTAATGTTATGAAAATCATTTGTTGTTCTTCGTGCTACTAATATCACTTTTTATGTAGCACCAAATTGTCTAAGGCCGGCACTGGGATCACCCAATGGTAACAGATTACCCAAGCTGATTAGTCACCTAAAGCGGTATTATTTCAAAATTGTCTGAAGCCGGCACTGATCTCGCTTATCTAAAATAAATTTATTATTTTGATGTTATGTGAATTCTGTTCAAGTGTTTAGTTGATGTTTGGATGGATTCGTGTTAGACCATACTTGGTATTTTGAATCCTTGCCGTGTGCCAACGCCTCTCGGTCACAACTCAATCACCTGGACGTAATGCTAGTTCTAGCCCAACAATACAATTAATATTAATTAGCACGATTTTCGTCGTTTCTTTGATCTGAAAATAAACCTAGTATTTTGGTGCTGATGCAACCCATTTCATTAATTTATTCTAATTTATTTCAATTATTTTAAGATTTTTAATCACTATTTGGGAACTTTCACTTCAATAAGAACAGTAGCATGAACGTGCATGTATTTGTCGAGATACTATTGTTGAGAGTTAGTAAAATGATAAAAAATGGTCTGAACAGTAAATCAATTCGCTATGCTAGGTTAAAAATCCTGATCTGGATATTTGATTTCTGAATCACTAAATTTTAAAAATACGATTACACAAAAATAGTTCACCATATTTCAATTAGAAAGCAAAAAAACAAAAAAACATAAAAATTTCAATTTCAATCAAGCTAAAAAACATTTCTAATTTTAAACGAAAACAATGATCCAATATTTTTATTTATATTAGTTCATGAAAATAAATATTGTAATACATTGTAATTGCTTAAATTTGATTTTTCATATTTTGTGATTTGTTTGTTTATTCAGTTAATGAAATTTAAATTTGTTATTCAGAATTGTATTTGACTTTAATTGATTTGTATTATTCATTTAAATTAATAGAAACCTACGAATTCGAATTACATGAATCCAGAAACTGTTAAAACTACAATATCAAAACACAAAAGAAAGCATATAGTTATTGAAGAAACAGATAGTACTGTAAATATGTGGATTCCACAAAATTGGAAGCAACAATGGAATAATTTACTAAAAATGAGAGAATCTTATAACGCTCCCGTAGATACTATGGGATGTGAAAGAATTGCTGATCAAAATGAAGAACCAAAAGTTAAATATGAAATCAAAATTGTAGAAAAATTTTTGATTAGACTTTTAGATATCAAGTTTTATTAAGCCTGATGTTATCAAGTCAAACTAAAGATGAAATAACATCTGCTGCAATGACAAAATTAAAAAATTATGGCTGTAATGTTGATAATATTCTTCAAACGGAAATCTCTGAATTGGAAAAATTAATTTATCCAGTTGGATTTTATAAAGTTAGTTTTTTATTTTGCTGTCATTTATTAAAATAATTTGTAAATTCTTTAAACTTGTAACTTGACAATTAATTAATACCTGGAGAAAATATAAATTCAATATGATTATAACAGAAGGGGGTTTTGGTAACTGAAAATTTAACGCAAAATGGAATATTTATGCATATACCGTCGAAAAGTATTTTAACTGTTGATCTTTTATAAACTTCATTTGATGATTTACCTTTCACAAGATGGTAATGTCATTCAAGATTATAATTTATCAAATTATTGTTATCGAATTATAAAGCCTAATAGAAACATTAAACTTCAAAAAATCGTATATTCTCTTTTATATCTGTTCCTGTTACTGTTCCTCAATTACAGTATGTTTTATTTTACCGGTAAACGGTAAATTAACAATCGTATTACCGGTAAAACCGGTAAATTTCGGTAATAAACATTTTACTAGAAATTAAAACAAAATCATGGTTTAATTGAAAAAAAAACATTACAATATGTTTATTTCATACATATTATATAAAAGAAATCATTCAAGAAAAGAACTAAATACAAAAATTTAAACTATTCATTATTTTTGTTAACATTTTGTTTCAAAAAGAAATATTTAAGGAAAACGATAATGTGTAAATTTTCATCCGATAACCTAGTTCTTATTTTAGTGCAAACTCGGCTCGCTATGGAGAATGTTCTTTCATTGTCTGTAGATGTTGGTTTTGCGGTTTGCAGAGCTTCGAACAAAAGTGTGAGATTATGACTTTTTTCCCCGGATACTTCAAAAAATAAAAACTCTTTCTGGACTGATGATAATAATCCTACTGGTTTACTGCAAATGGAAACCATAGCTGTAGAAATAGCTTTTTGAAATTGAGATTTCAAGTCAGTATTTAAAAGGTCTTCTGAATTTGTGACGCCATAATAAGAGAAACCATCTAAAGCAATTAGTCTAGACACAATCTCTTCTAAAGTTTCACGTTGTAAATAACTGGATATTAATATTTTATCCTTTTTAAATGTAGAGGCAGAAGTACTAGGACCTGCATCATTATCAGCTGCTTTTTTGATCAAAATTTTATGTACAAGTTTAAGGTGCGAAATCATTCCACTTGTTGAACCACCATCACATTTAATAGATTTTTTACATAATCTGCATATAGCTTCTTTATTACTGTCTTTTCGCTTTTCAAAATGCTCCCAAACATTTGAAGAACCCATATTCTATTTAAACAATATTCTATTTATTAAAAAATATTAATTTTTCAATATAATTTTATTTTAATAATAAATCAATAACGTTATAGATAAATCTTATATTACTTACGAGATTTTTTGTTTCTAAAAATTTGTTTCTATGTATTACGAAATATTATTTATTTTAAATAAAAAATCACAAAATCACATGCACAGTTCTTTAAGTAATTCAGTTTTACTGGTTTTTATATTTATTGTTATAGGATAAATATAATATTTTTTATTTTGCACAATAACCGTATTACCGGTAATTTAGTAAATATTTTTACCGGTAAACGGTAATGTAAAAATGCGCAATTTACCGGTAAACGGTAAAGGTTTTTACCGGTAGAGGAACTATAGTTCCTGTTGATTATATCTTCAACGGGAATTTTAATGCATTTGAAAATATTTTAAGTTATTTTATGAAATGCATATATTTATAAATTGTGTTGAAATTCTTAGATTTGTGTTCACTAGATCAGGGGTGTCCAACCTCTTAGCCTTCATGTGTCATATTTTTAAAAAAATGAGTTGGTTTGGGCCGCACATAAAATAGGTTAACTAGTTGATTACCAAAACAATGTCAACATTTTTTTAAACTTCATTTATGAATATATAAAAGTTAGAAACAAGACAACAACATAAAGTTAGTGAGAAATCTGGCTTGGTTTTAGACAGACTAATGCTTCGATATTTGGTTCGATGGGACTAACTGCAATTCTCAGTGAGTTCTCAAGGTGCTCATCAGATAATTTACTTTTAGTTTTACTCTTCATATGCGTCATTCTTGAAAATAGTTGCTCACAAATATAGATACTTCCAAATTGCGATGACATTATAGAAGTCCAGTAAAGGAACATTATTAAATTTTTCTCTAAGTTGAATGTAAGCTTGTAGCTCAATGTACTCCATTTGAAGATTAGTAGGTGTAATGTCTATGTCGGCTGAAAATGGAGTCGCAAATATTTTTTCGGAAATCTTGAAAATCTGTTTTCAAATACGCTTATCAAATCATCAAGCAAGACTACATATTTCTCGTAGTTTACAAGGCGGTGCTGATCCAGCGTTTTAAAATGCATAAAATGATTTGCCTTAATTTGAGATTGCCACAGACTCAGTTTTTTAAACACTGTTATATTTTGAAACATTTTATTGATCAGTTAATTTTTATCCTGATGACGCATGTTTAAATCATTTAAATGAGAGGTTAAATCTACTAAAAATTCCAAATCTGTGACCCAGCTTTTTAGCCAAGCTCTGGCACAAATTTGGTTTTTGATTGTATAAATGACGTTATTTCATTTCGTAAATCATAAAATCTTGTTAGCATTTTACCTTGACTTAACCATCTAACTTCTAAAAAGTAAATAATATATCCATAGTCAGCGTCCATATTTTTAAGAAAATCCTTGTTAGAATTCACAAAAGAATTTATTTTTCGTGCTTACACATTTTAATTCATTAAATATATTATATAAAAAATAAATTATGATTTGGAAAAAAGAAAATAATATCAAAAATTCATTAATACGAGCAGAATTAATAAATCTATGCGAGCACCTTATTTTACTTATGACTTGTTAAACATTCACAACAACTAAATGTCTTTTCTTTTCAATTCTCCAAACCAAACTAAATTGCATACAAAGTACATCACGTTTTTACTTTATGTATATTTCGGGGAATCCCACCCAAAGAGAAAACATACGCATATAATCGGCATAATCTAACTGAATTCTGAAGAATATAATGCGAAGTTAAAATGTATGTATACATAACTTGTGAAAAATGAAAATATAGAACATCAAAAAAAATTCATAGAATATTGGAAATCGTTAAAACAAAGCAACACCTGTAAAAAGAGAAAAAAATCCTTGTTAATTCGTGTTAAATCAGATTCATGTAAAAACAATTCGTGTATAAACAGAATTATATATATATATATATATATATAAATCTGATTTCGAAATTCTACAATTTACTTGGAAAAGTAAAACAAACATGATTTGACTTAATATCCATAAATAAACATGATTTATTTATTATAACTCAAAAAATACGATATTCCTTGATTAACCAAAAAAAATGTGTTTAATTGTTCACTACTAATCATAAAAAGTAGCAACTAATTATCAAGCTTCCGATTTATTCAGATATCCCAATCAAATTATTTGTCCATTATTTCTTGGATCCATAATTGATTTGTGTAGTGGTTTGATAACAAATCTATTCGGGTTCATATTATTGTTAGGATTTGTCACATATTTCGCGAATTATAATGGATGAAGATGTTGGTCTATGAGAGCCAACACTAAAAATATTAAGGGTCGAATACAGTTACTCTTGATAATAATAACATGGCATCAAATCTGCTTTACTCGTCTGAGATTGATTAATAGAGCCTGATTGATAAGTAACTGATTGCATGAATTTTGATTGACTCTTGGAATATATATATATTCCAAGATAACTAAATAACTAAAATGTAATGGATCATAAGATAGGTAAACTTCTACTTACATTAAAAAATAAAAATGCACAAAATACAAAAACAAATACATTTTATTGAATATAAATTTACATCATTGAATATGAATATATGGATTTACATATTTCGAAGTTTTTGTACTGTATATTCTTCTAAAATAGTTTGAAAATCCAATTTACTTGCTTCTTTACTGTCATTCTACATAATTACTAAACTATTTAATCTATCCTGAGTCATTGTTGATATCAGATACTTTTTATTAGTTTTTCTCTTCACCTTTGTTATCATTATCTTTTTTCAAATTTATTCAAATAGAGAACTACAAATGTAATAAACAATTGACATTTGATAGTAGCTACATCTACTTAATAGCGATCGAAGAGCAACAATGATTAATGACAAAAAACGAATGTGAGCGCATCGAGTAAGATGCTGTCGTAGTTTGCTCCTTCTTGATTGGTGAAGGACTTTCTTTGACCTTTTCATTAAACAAATCCGCTTTTGGATTACTAAAATATCGGCAGCTGATCATATCTTGAAACTGAGGCCATCATTGTTTCTGGATAACTTTTTTTGGTTTTACAATCGGTTTGACATGAATAAAATGAATCTGCAAGCCTTTGATTGTAGTGAAATAATGTCGAAACTTATTCAATTCTGCCTCCCACAGTCGCCATTGATATTTGTGAAGCCAATGATTGATTAAATTATTCAAGTAATCTACAGTAAATCCATATAGGAAATTTGAATTTGATAAAGAGGTGGAAACAATACGATTTTTCATATTAACTAAAGTTGAGTCAGAAACCTTAATAACAATTTCAATGACCCCTGAAGAATTGATATCTCGATAACCCCACGTTTCTTTCAAGGTTACATTTGGCATATCGGGTAGAAATAAATCGCCAACATAATTGGCATTGCACAAAAATGTCATAAGTACTATTAATAAAGAAATGCAGGCCCAGATTTTACAGATTTTTCTTCTGATTTGAAAAACTCCTTGAAAAAAAATAATTCTATCGGAATATTCCGTGAACCAATCGTTGATACCAATATAATTCATTGTTAATTACTAAATAAAAAACCAAAATCACTTTAATTTGTATATTTGCTTAACTCAAAAAAACCCGAATAAATAAACAAATGAATTTTTTATAATAATAATATAAATGTTTTTTTATTAACATAAATCCAATTTTTAGTTTTTCATATTTGATTAATTCACTACAGACGCATATAGAATATAATAATTGATAGTACTATCTGATTAATTAAACGTAATAAACATAATAATGAATCTCATTCATCAATGCGAACTTAAAATAAATATATTTTTAATTATTTGAATAATTTATCCTTTATTGTCAAAAGAAATTTGCTTTAAATTTCGAAAAATAACTTTTTGGTAATTTTGGTGATGCGGGGCCCGATTTGGTCCAATCGCCTTAAATCCGGGTCTGCAATGAGTCAATGGTTGAATTACAAAGAATGTTTTATATCACACGTAATCGAATCTTGTCTTCTATGTATTCACTAAAGTTTCTACTATATGCGTTGGTATCAAAATTGATTCATCTTTTTTGAAATCGAGAATCATTTAAAAATTCTATAAAAAATTCCAGAATAACAAATTATATTTTTCAATAAATTGAGCCACAAATAACAATGAAAACGAGTCAAATCCAATTTTCAAAAATCGATTAATCGAAATCCAGTTAAATCGATAACAAATCCAACAAAGATAATTCAAAGCACAGATCAACGAAAATATCGGCACACAGTCGCGATAAAACCAAGATTCCAAACACGCACACAAACACAGCAATAAACAATCAAAACACACAATTCAAATCTGCACACTCAACGAGACACACAACAGATCGGCCGAAAGAATATCAAAATATGAAATACCCGGTGTTGCATGGAAGTCCAAAAAATATAGAATGATCGATAATATACACGTAGTAATCCAATTCAAATCGGTCTTGCTTTATTTTCCCATCTTCCAATTTCAATAACCATTCATTAACCATGCACCCTGAAATTGAACATGATATTCAAGCTAAATATTAAAAAAAAGACAATAGAAAATTACTGATTATTTGCAAAGAAAATAATATTGTAATTATTGTGATATTTTTTTATTGTCAATTCATTTAAAATTAATAAATGTTCTCTTTGTTTATGGTAAGTTTTTTGCATTTAATTACCTGTATATTTAAAATAAAAATGAATTTTAATTTGGAATTGCTTAACACATTGACTGACAAGACTTTTTCAAGTAAACTTCCCAGGGGGCCAAGGATTTTTAATTTGTTTGAGGTATTTTTTAAATCAAGGCAAAATGAAGTGTGAAAAAAGTACTGACTATGCAAGGAAGCATACTATAAAAGTATATACACACTGGTCGTAATGTCACGTGCCTTAGGTGCTTCGCTAATTACCATGGTAAATACAATAAAAATTTATAGTGAAACTTTAATTATTTTTCAATTATATTTTTTTCTACATGTAATTTTATTTTTGCATTTACTTTTGTACTTATAAAGGTACTTATTTCTGCAGCTTTAATTGTCAGTAATATGAAAATTATTTAGTAACAATGTTTAATTAACAGTTCAATGATTTTTTTGTTTCTAAGATATTCTTTAATAAACGAAATTAGAGTTCTTTCATCGTTTATTTTCCCTTGGAGGTCACCAATCATATACCAAACTGTTAACCAAAAGTCAAAGATATGGGAAATAACATATAATATCTTAGGTTACAGAGTTCTAAAATAGTTTAAGGCTGATTCAACAATATATGGGTGACGTGGCCTCCCATGAAACTACGCTGTCACCCATATATGAGTGACGTAGCAGTCAACGTGTTCAGAAAAATCTTTCAAACAGAATACATATTTTTGGCCCAGTAAATGTTCGGTTATATTTATATATAATCATTTTAGAGATATATCAAATATTAAATTTCTTTCATAAACTAATACATGGTTTTTCAAGCCAATTAGGTAACGTTCTTTTCAGTTTCAATTTAAACAAATTGTAATTAAATAGAAATATAAAATTAACAGGAATTATGTTTAATTATCTTGAAATGTATTTTGCCATGTTTGTAAACTAACTTTCACAATCAGTTGATGTCATCAATTCATGACCATTCTCAATTCCTTGAGGAACTTTAATCTCGGTGTTTGGGTTTAATTTTGCAAAATAAATTCTCAATAGGGTTTAGAAAGAGAGAATATCAGGTAATCCATTGTAAATTTCTTTGAATTCTGGTGTCGTATCATTGGTTGTATCACTAATATTTTTAGTATTAGATGTGTTATCGTTAGGTCTATTGGTTTCTTTAAAAATTGTTATCAAGTACATTTAATTTAATTAATCACAAATTGTCTAAATTATATTTAATATTGTCTAAATCAGCGGTTTCCAAACTTTATACTACTACGCCTCCCTAAAGCAAAATTTCTCTCCCGCACCTCCCCACATAAATTTTTAAATAGATATTATAATATACCATTTCCCAGAGAAAAGTAAATTTTTACCATTTAAAAGTAAATTTTTCCCATTTAAAAGTAAATTTTTCCCATTTAAAAGTCAATTTTTCCCATTTAAAAGTCAATTTTTCCCATTTAAAAGTAAATTTTTCCCATTTAAAAGTAAATTTTTCCCATTTAAAAGTAAATTTTTCCCATTTAAAAGTGAATTTTTCCCATTTAAAAGTATAGTAATTTAAACAAAAATTAAACATAATATTAAACATAATATTAAAACACATTTTCAATTTAAAAACATACTATAAAAATAATTATTTTTTTAAATTTTAAATTAATTTATGTTATTTATGGTTGCAATTTAAAATTTACTTTTAATTGGTAAAAATTTACTTTTAATTGGTAAAAATTTACTTTTAATTGGTAAAAATTTACTTTTAATTGGTAAAAATTTACTTTTTTCTGGGAAATGGCACGTTTTAAATGATAAAACCTTTATTTAAAAAAATGATAGAATTATAAAACAATTATAAATAAAAAAATTAAAAAAAACAAAGCTTTGCTACAGCCTAAATTTATACGAACATGCACGTATATTTATTTTTATATCTTGGGGGTAATGTGGAGAGTGCCACTCGTAACTCTTTTTCGACTATTAACCTGACTCGATATATGGTTTTCATTGTAGCTTGTGCCGAAAAGCCGTTTTCGCATAAATAGGACGTTACAAATGGTAGAAACACTTGCATTGCTTTTCAAAACAAAGATTCTCATCCAAAATTAAATTAGGTTTTTATGTGTTGTAGTGAACTATCGCATGCCAATTCTATCAATTTTTCTTTTTTCTATGGTTGTCAGCTCAAATTCGCCTTCATTGTAGTTAAATGGATTCTGTATCCACAAAAACTTTGATTAATCAAAGTCTTCGAAATAATTTGAAAAATGCAGCACTAAACTATCCATGTGTTCCATAAAAATATTAGCAGTGGACCAGAAATCTTTGGAAAGTAAAAACATCCAACTCATTATTTTCTAAATTTGATTTCCATAATTTCAACTTCTTTAAGAAGACTTTTACTTTGTCTTTATGAATTGATTTATTTAAGCCATTCAATTTTCCAAAAATTTCAACTAAATAGGCAAGTTTAACAATAAAATGATCGTTCCTCAACAAGTGCGCCTCTTCATGATGTTTTTCTTCGAGAAATGTTGCTGTTTCTTCTCTGAGATTAAACACCCATGAATCATTTTTGCATGAGATAGCCAGCGAACTTCACAATAATACAAAGTGAAGTATAATTAGTTTCCATATCAACACACAGCTTTGTAAACAGCCTAGCTCTCAAATGACTGTTCTTAATGTAGTCGATAATTTTTATAACTTTTGTAAAAATTCTGTTCAGTTCCTCACTCATATTTTTTGACATTAAACTTACTCTGTGAAGCATACAGTGAGTCCAGATAGCATGAGGTGCTTTCCTTTTAACCAATGCTTGAAGTCCTGCTTTGTGTCCTAATCTACACACTATATTACTAATCTACACACTATATTACTAATCTACACACTATATTACTAATCCACACACTATTACTAATCCACACACTATTACTAATCCACACACTATTACTAATTACATTTAATTATAAACACAAAATTACTATAAAAACTATTACTATTAAAACAACAATACAAAAAATACAATAAATTTAAAAAGAAAAATTAAAGAAATTTACTTAAATAACGTATTGCCTGGTAGTTTTTTTGAGAGCCGATTTTTTTTGCAATTTTAGCAGTTGGTCTTCCTTTTCGTTTTCTTCTCTTAACAATCGAACAACAAATAATATTCAACTTATTGATATTTTTCAGAAAATAATAGATGTAGTAGGGTAACACATGGACCCGAGAACAAAGACATATTACATAATCGATGATGTAACAAAGGCATATACCCCCCGGGGAGTAGAGTTTGCAAAATAACCGAATTTTTTGAAACCGTGGTTTCCGGTTTCGGTTTCCAATATAATTAGTTCGCTTAAAGAAGAGAATCTATACTATAAATGGTATTATTTTTTGGCAAAGTTTCTTGCATGTTTTTACATGTATGGAACCAGCAATTAATGTGCTTTATAGTGCCGTCATATTTTTTCAATAGCATTTGATATATACTCAGTGTTGCGTGTTTACGGGTATTTTATATTTTATTGTTATTTTTATCTGTTAATGCCAAGAAATGTTGTAGAGCCTAGCAGAGTCTCCAGTAAAAAAACTCTGCCTCGGGACAGCTGGGATGTATGTATGTAGTGTAAAATACGAAAAAATGACAGTAATAATAATAATAATAATAATAGTTACAACAATTGGTTCCATCTAAAGATTTTATTGATATTAACAGAGTGATCACTCTTAAATAGTAATGTATATTGCGTAATAACTAACACATTGTATTGAATTACGCAATATACTCTGAACTGCTTCACATTTGGTCCTTGGCCTCTAATGTAATATCATTACGTTATTTTCCGTCCATATACTATCTCAAATGGTGAATATTTTGTAGAACTTTGATAAGTTGCATTTATACTGAATTCGATTCGAGGCAGCAGTTCGTGCCACTGTTTTTCAGCACAGCCCCATTTCATCGTAGTCACAAGTAAATCTCTCATTGTTCTGATAGCTCTTTCCACTAAGCCATTCGACTGATGTTGATATGGCGAGGCGAATTCTTGCTTTATTCCAAGTTGTTCTAATTTTTCCTTAAAATATTTGCTTTCAAAATTTCGCCCTCTGTCTGTCAATATACTTTGAGGTTTACCATATTTGTAAATCCAATTGTTCATTAGCGTCTTCAAAATAGTTTTTCATCTTGGTTTGCTGTAGCCGTTAGACTTACTAATTTGCTAAACCTATCAATAATAACGATAACATACTTTTTGTCGGTTGAAGTTCTCTCCATGAAAGCAACATCCATCACAATCTGTTCTAGAAATTCAGAACTTTCGTGTGGAATTAAAATTTCCTTTGTCCTCCCTTGGTATATTTTCCTTCTTGCACATGTGACACATCGTTTTACTATCTCTTTAACGGTTTCTTGCAATTTCGGCCAGAAAAAATTCCCTTCCAAATAATGAAACAGTTTCTTAATTCCAACGTGACATAAATCTTCATGTATTTTAATCACTAGTTTAGATTGATAGCTTTTTGGGATTATCACTAGATCTATTTTGTCTGATTCCAATACAAACATATCATCCGATATCTTTAATCGATCTTTATATCTGAATAAAAAACTATTTAGAAGCGATTCCTTCCAAAAATCTATTTGATTCCTAAGAATTTCCATCACTTCCTGGAACAATTTATCTTTCTTCTGTTCTTCCATAATTTCTAACATTGTCTGTGTTTTTTGTATCAAATTGATATATCTTACTCTTGACCTTTCTTGTTTATGTTGTGCATGTGCTGTCTGACACTGTACACATAAACTACCCTCGATCCTTGATAATCCATCTGCGTTTGCATGTTCTTCACCTTTCCGGTATTTCAATTGGAAATCGTATTCCGATAGATTAGCCATCCATGTCTGAAATTGTGGACTTATTGCTTCTTTATTCGTGTTCATAAATACTAAAGCTTTGTGATCTGTTCGAGCCACGAATTCTTTCCCATATAAATACTGTCTAAAATATAAAACATATTCATGCAATGCCAAAAAATCTTTCCTTGTTACGCAGTATCCCTTTTCATGGGCCGTCAGATTTCTTGAACCGTATGCGATAACTACTTCTGAACCGTCTTCTTTTATTTGACTCAACACTGCTCCAATAGCTTCAAAACTGGCATCAGTATCCAAAATAAATTTACGGTCTATACGAGGAAAATCAAGAATAGGTGCTTGTGTTAAGGCTTCTTTAAGTTGTTTAAAACTGTTTTCACAATTTTTTGACCATTCGATTGTTTTATCACAACTTGACGCTGCTGCATGTAGGGGTGCTGCTATTTTAGCATAATCCTTGACAAATCGTCTATAGTAATTTATCAAACCTAGAAAAGATCGAAGTTGTTTAGCACACTGTGGTTTCGTCGCTTCTGTAATTGACTTGATCTTCTCAGAATTTGTCTGTATTCCATCTTCACTGATGGTGTGGCCAAGGAATTTTAATTTGGTTTTGTAAACTTCGCACTTCTCCGGATTTATTCTTAGTCCTGTTTTTTTTATTCTTTTGAAAACTTCTCGCAATCGCTCATCATGTTCAGACTGGTCCTTGCCATATACCAGAATATCGTCTAAATAAACAATTGCTCCATTAAACAATATACCCTCTAATATCGTGTGCATTAATCGCTGATAATCCGTTGATAATCCAAATGGAAGTCGATTGAAACAAAATTGACCTTTGGAACTAAAAGCCGTTTTTTCTTGTGCTTCTTCTGCTAATGCGACCTGATAGTATGCTTGTCCAAGATCTAAAGAAGAAAAGAATTTAGATCCTGATAGGTTATCGAGTAATTGGGATATGTTGGGCATAGGAAAAGTTTCTCTTTCTGTCATCTTATTCAACTCTCGATAATCTACGCACATTCTTATTGAGCCGTCTTTCTTTCCTACCACAACCAATGGGGAGCTCCATGGACTTTTACAGCGTCTTATAACTCCAGCTTTTGTTAACTCTTTTATCATATCGTCAATTTTCTGTTCTAGATGCATCGGTTGTCGTCTTGGAAATTGCATTGTTGGATTCCCAGATGTATTAATTTCGTGCTCTACGATTCTTGTGAATCCTAAATCAAATCTGGCTGCCATAAATATTGACCCGAATTCATCTAATAATTTGTTAATTGTTGGCAATTCATTTCTTCCCAATTCCTCTTTTGCTTTTTGTCTTCTCTCGTCATCAGTATAATTGCTAATCTTTGTTTCGGATTCGATATTGTTAATTTCCATCAACTGCATCCAAATGCTTTCAAAGTATCTATCCCACCAATAAAACCTGGAAAAATATTTTTAATAACAATTATTTTGATAGTCCTCATCTTATTGTGCCAATAAACATTTACTTCTGTAAATCCCTGTGGTTTTTGAGTTCCTGGAAAAACTCCATATATTTTGATTTCACTGCTGCTTAAACGTGGACTGCCAATTTTGTGCCATGTTTCCTCATTCATCACTGTAATTGAAGCTCCAGAATCCCACAACATCTCAACATCATCTATCATCATCTTGCTCCATTCTCTTCCATCTGACGTCGCATAACTCATTCTCTCTGTTCTGTCATTCCGATTTTCTTCCTTTACAACCCCATTGACGAAATGTATGCAATAGAGTTCCTCGTGTTTTTTTCAGTTTCCACATCATGAATTGCATAATCATTAATTGATTCTCTTGTTTCTGCATCATCCGAGTAATTTCTTCCGTTTTCTTCGTCATGCACACAAGCTATCATTTTCTTGTTCTCATAGTTATGTTGTTCTTTCCTTCTTAATAAATAACAATCACGAAAATTATGTCCTCCCTTACCACATATCAAACATTTATCTTTTAGTGGACATTCATATCTTCTGTGTCCATATTCGCCACAGCAAAAACATTGGCCTGACTGTAATTCGCCGTTTCTTGGATCAGGAAGGCCTCTAGATCGATTGTATAATCTCTTGGCAATGTGTTTAAGCGAAACCGTTGGTGTCCTTCTCTGCACATTCCGTTTGACTGTGTGATTCATTTCGTTATTTCTGTTATACGAATTATCTGATAAATTCTCTCTTCTGTAATTTCCTTGGCTTCTTAATACATTGGTGTTACTTCCATTTGTTTCTCTTGTAAACGTTTCTGAATTTCTTCTCCTTGTTGCTTCCGCGTAACTACTCTTCTTTATTACCATAATTTCTTCCGTCTTTTCTTTTGATTCCACTTTTTCGTAAATTTTGGCCAGTTGATTTCGTTCTTCTGCTGTCATCGATGGTTTCATTGTTAGAGCATCCTTTAATCTTCTGTCTCTGACGCGTCCAGTTATAATTTCATTGGCAATCTCCTCTACCCTCATTCCTGAATTAATAACTTCACTCACTAATTTCAATACCCTGATTTCGAAGTTTGCATATCTCTCATTTTCCTTTTGTCTAATTACAGCAACTTCTTTAATCTTGTCTATAATAGTCAATTTAATTGTAAATGTTTCGGAAAACCATTCTTTAGCTGCTTTATCTGTTGTTTTTTCTGTTTTGAAATTTTTCCACATTGTAGCCGCTTCATCGCAAAGGAGAAAATCGAATGCTTCTGTCCTCTTCAAATCATTTCTAGCGATCCAATCATCAATTGCCTGTATCCATTTTTCAGCTTCCTTGGTACATCTGCCGTCGTATCTTCTAATCTCCATATCCAAGAGTTCTTGCGCACGTTTCGGTAGCATGTCTCTTGCAGACTTTTTCCCTTCTCCTCGAGTCGTCATCGTGTGAACATTTTCGGCGTGGTCGCCAGTTACAACAATTGGTTCCATCTAAAGATTTTATTGATATTAACACAGAGTGATCACTCTTAAATAGTAATGTATATTGCGTAATAACTAACACATTGTATTGAATTACGCAATATACTCTGAACAGCTTCACATTTGGTCCTTGGCCTCTAATGTAATATCATTACTATAATAATAATAATAATAATAATAATAATAATAATAATAATAATAATAATAATAATAATAATAATAATAATAATAATAATAATAATAATAATAATAATAATAATAATAATAATAATAATAATAATAATAATAATAATAATAATAATAATAATAATAATAATAATAATAATAATAATAATAATAATAATAATAATAATAATAATAATAATAATAATAATAATAATAATAATAATAATAATAATAATAATAATAATAATAATAGTAATAATAATAATAATAATAATAATAATAATAATAATAATAATAATAATAATAATAATAATAATAATAATAATAATAATAATAATAATAATAATAATAATAATAATAATAATAATAATAATAATAATAAACACTAAGAAAGTATCGAAACAACTAACAAACTATCAACTCAAAATTTCTAATTTTATTAATCAATAAATACTACTTTAGATCTACCGATGAGATTGTTCTCGAATTTTCTTTTATAAGTTTAACTATGGAATTTGACAAACGTCAATAACTAATCGGGAAAATGTTTTTATTACAAAATATTTGGTGTAAATAAGTTTTCCAAGTTGTTGAATTTGTAGTAGACAAAGGGCAGACAAAGAAAAAGATAAGTTTAAAAATTATTTACTTACCTATAACACACTGCGTAAAATAGTTTATGATAAAAATTTTAAATGTGCGAAATAAAATAATATGTACTAAAAAAATAACAAAACGTTATTAAGGATTAATTACAAGTTAATAATAATAATACTTTAAAATTTGAGCTTGATGTTTTTTGATAATTTCTTCTAAATACGAACTAATTGTATCAAAATATGTTTGCCAGTTGTAAAATCAGGTAACTCCCGACAACATAAAAATTGATTAATTATATCATTTTCGTGAATAAATCTAACGAATGCAATTACTTGAACTTTCCCTGTAATGTCTGTTGTTTCGTCGATTTTTAGAGCAAAATTTGAATTTGCAAGAGTTTCGATATATGTTTGAGAATCACTGTTCTAATATATTATTTCCCGCAACATATCGAACGTATGCAATTAAATGGGCATCTTTAGCTATATCAGTTGCCTTATCTATCTGAATGACGAATTTCGAAGTACGTAGCCAAGAAATTAATTGATCGCAAATATATTCAGATATATCATTGATTCTTCTTCCGACTGTGTTATCAGCAAGTGAAATTTGTCGCAACTGTTTTGCATACAATTCGCCGAACATTATTCGAACCATATCAGCAGCTGCTGGTAAAGTAGGGTTTCTCCTATTGTATGTGGTTACATTTGATATCGACTAGATTAAATTGATTTTAATATTGATTTTAATATTAATATTGATTTTAATATTGATTTTAATATTGTCTAAATTGAATTTGATATCGACTAAATTGATTTTAATATTGTCTAAATTAAATTTGATATAGGATACTGGAGAAAAATAAAATTTATACAATTTGTAATTATTTAAAGTTTTTCTCATCATTCCAATGAGTCTACTAGTTTTTAATTCAGCACAATGAATATGTGATATTATTTTGTTAAATTTCAAAGAAAACATTCAAGCAAAATTATTATCTAAAATGTTGTTGCGGCATTTGAATATAAGAGCCATCTATAAATGACATTACGTTATGGTTTTTTTCTTATAAAACGAAGATTTGTGAATTTGGCAGATTTTATTGAATAATTTTTAATATTTACATCATATATTGTGAATTTTTTTTATAATTTGGCACAATGAGAATTTTGTTCCAGGCAGGGAAAATAAAATTAGGAAATATAAAAATATAATTCACGGTTTAGACGAAAGCGAAACATATCATGAAGACCACACAAATTCTGAAGGATGACTATGAGGGTGATATTCCATCTAATGTTGAGGGATTGTGTAAATTGCCAGGTACCAGATTAGGAATGAATATGAGTTGTTAATATTGATTAAAGGTGTTGGACCGAAGATGGCACATTTAGTGATGAAGTGTGCATGGGATAAAGTTACTGGAATCGCAGTCGATAGCCATGTACATAAAATATGTAATAGACTTGGATGGACAAGGAAGACAACTAAAACACCAATTGAAACAGAAAGAGAAATTGAAAAATGGATTCCAAGGTGAATATCTATTTTGGCCTGATATATCTATACAGTAAATTCAAATAATTTCGTCCCGTACTTTATTGAACTCTAAATACCAGGATTCAACAATAATATAGATGTAATATTAAATTTATTTTTTATTTGTTCTTTTTAGTAATATATTCAAAAAAAGGCATATTTTTTCAATGAGCTGTATTGAAATGCAAAAATCACTGTATTATCGAACATTTAGAATCCTTATTTTTCAATTTTTAGCACTTATACTAAATGGTCAAATCAGAGACCTCAGCCGATAATCAAGGTTTTTTACTCTTCCCGGTTCGAAATGCTAAGGGAGTATTTGAACAAAAAACCACATAAAATTAAATACAGCCAATTAAAACAAAACATAATATATTCTATTCCATTCAGTTAAATATAAACATAACAAATAATACATATTCAGTCAATATAATAAAATTTAAAATTAAAATTCAATAATTAATTGTTAATAATTTAAGTCTACTTGCTTAAAGATATATTCAAAAAACTGATTGTGTCATAATTGGTATTATTCAAACAACCGATTTAAACGGCGAATTAATTAATTTAATAATAATGAAAATTATGAGTGCCAGCATTTATACTTATTATACTTTTACTATATAATAGTATTTGTTACTTATAATACAATATATATTTATTATAAATTAGTTATTTAAATATCCATAACAATACATAAATAAAATTTCTGTAAGTCGGACTCGGATTTATATTAATATTTAATTAAATCATTTACTTACAAAATGTGATGCCCCTTTGAGTCCCTTTTTGAATCGGAGGCTCAGGTCAGATGGCCCTCCTGGAACCCCTGTGATAGGGCCTATATATACACCTAGACGTCGATTTGCGTCGTTAATTACTATCGATATAGAATCTTTAAGTTCAGAATAAAAAAAGAATACATGAATGCTCTACTTGTTTTGAGAGTTACTAACCAGACATCTTGGTATTTTCAATTCATTTAAGTACTCTGCTTCGCTAAACCATTTTCTCCCACTCAACTCAATGTCTGGGGCCAATGGATCATCCCAATCAATCCCCGAGATCCAAATTTCCTGCATGATAATCTTTTCCCTGACAACAAACGCACTTAAAAATCCCAACGGATCAAACACTCTTGCAATCCAGCTCAATAATGATCTTTTCGTTAAGCTCTCAGATTAAAATGCTTTTACTGAGAATTCATAATTATCCAAATTCTCTATCCAATTTAAAACTAAAGTTTTCATTGTCATACATCCTTCCTCCTCGATATCTAATTTGATAGCTCTACTTTCTTTAGGAATATTTTCCAATAATCTAGATGAACTGCTCTTTCAATAAAAATGCTTCTCCCTCTGTATCAACTGAATTTTTACCGCCGTCTCAACTGCTCTTGGTTCTAACCTCTTCGAATTTTCTTGTGATATAAATTGAGCAAGGTATGGTGAAGCATTTAGACCAAACACTAGTAGGTTAAACTCATACGTTTTTACTTCATTATCTTTCACCCATAGAAATCCCAAATATTTTTTATCATTTTCCGCGATTACTATTTGTATGAACATTTCACTTATGTCACGGACTATAGCGACTCTGCTTTTTCTAAACCGCATTAAAATATCAAACAAGTCATTTTGCAATTTAGGACTCATCTTGATCTTGAACTTTTAAATTATATTTTTCATTTTTGTTTGAGATGTCTTTTCCCATGGACTGGTTTAACGTCACGTGGGACCTAACTGGTTGACTTCGGTATTCTTTATAATTAGTTATCATTTCTTCCTTATTTGGTCTGTGCCATTCCGTTGTTCCTTTTATCTCTATCACTTGTTTCACTCGTAATAACTTCCCTTGTAACCAACTATGGAAGGTTTTAATTAGTATCTGATTCATCTCTTTTTTCTTTTTCACTATAAACTAACAGCCACTCATCTAGCATTGGTCTTGTTAACTTTTGTAACAAAATTTTGAAATTAAAACTTGCTCCCAGTTCACTTTCTCTCCCCGTATCTGATGATGTCGTATGATGATGGTTTCGATGAGTCTCATCATGAGACTAACGAGGTTCTCAAAATCTCTTATTTCTCCCTCTGTAATAGATCGAAATCTTTCTAAATTATTGAGGAGGTTCCTATACAATCTCTCTTCCCCACCTTAATTTATTTCTAATCTCCAACGCAGCGTCATACGGCCTTGCAGAATACCCCCAAATTCTGAATTAATTTGTATGGCTCTCCCGTAAGGTACCGAAGACCATTGAAGACTGGGATTGTTAACCTTTTGATCTTTTCCAAGGTAGATACGTATGCCTCCAATTTTACTTTATCTATCTCAGTCCCTACTTTTTTATTTGTTGCTGCATCTATTTGGTTGTTTAAGTTTTTATCTTTCTCTATAATCTCTTTAACATCATTCTTTATCTTTTTTAGTTCAGTAATTTTTCCACCAATACTTCTAACTCGGTGAGTTTCTCTATTACCACTTTATACATTTCTGAGTATTCTTCATAGACTTTAGATCCTTCCTTTTCAACTAGACTTTGTTTCACCCGGTTCCTAAGTCTTGTTAATCTATTTTTATTGGAAGCTATTTTAATCATTCCATCATAAAACACTTCTTCATTTCCCCCTTTCAAACATAAAACAAGATGGAGTGTCGAGTCCTTTTTGATGTTATAAATGGACAGAGTTCGATCTTCTTCCAATTGTTTGTCAGCAAAAATGAGTCTTTTTAGATACTGAGGTACTTTTCCTTGTCTTGAATCTTTCCTTTGACATTTTTAATTATATCACTAGATTCAACTTCAAGAATTATAGTCTTACCCGTGAGAGTTTTCACGAAAATTTGTATTACCCATCCTAAAAGCTGAATCGGATGGTATGAATGTTTATTTTGGGAATTAATTGATTTGTTATTCCTTTTACTTTGGATGCCCTGGGCCCATAGTAGGATGTCCTTTTAAACTTAATATTTTTTATTAATATAAAGGGATTGACAAATTTACACCCCATATTCCCACATGCTATTAAAAATGACAACAATAAAAACTGCCTGATGATCGGTAACCACGCTCTGCTACCATTTTCGTTTGGATATAGTTTTTTATTGTGCCGATTTATTGTGCCATAACCGGGATAGGAGGCGTAATCGTTGACATCGTCATCATTATCCGATTTGTCAAGATCTTTGAAATTTTAAAGAATATTTAGAGAAAAATAAGTTTCTTTTTGTTTAAATGTTTTCCGAATTGTATCATTTGTAGTCACTAGAGATTCGAAAGACGTAAAATTTGAATCACCGTTATTAGTTCCTGTGAAAAATGAAGAATTGGAGAGACTGAAATCCATATACAAACTGAAAATAGTTCGGTTGTCTTCTTTTAATTCTTCCAAACTGACGAAATAACCGGTTCGAACGACACTATCATCAATACTGAATTTTGCTGGATTCAGAGCATTAATATCCAGAGCAAAATCATGACGACCAACGAGAATTGATCTAACTAATACTGAATCAAAGACTTGATCTTAATCTGCATTATAAGCATTGCTGACATAAATTAACTTCCATTCCACATCTTCTTCCAAGCTTTCAAGACACTCGAACGTTACTTTAAATTTAAATTTGAAAGAGAATTTGGCTGGATTTTTCAGAACTTCAAACTTGACAATACCAATTTTAACCATTGTTTTTAACATTCAAAATTAATTAAAATATAATATATAACGAATTAACTAGAAGACTGGAAGAATTTCGATAAGCTTTATTTTTCAGCCAAAATCATAAATTCAAAACAAACTTAAACTTTTACAAATTTCCAATATAAGTTCATGAATATTTAAACAATTTTTTATTTAATTAAAAATTCCTTTACATAAAATATAAAATTTTTTGCATCACAAATATAAGTTTTTCAACATAATATACAATTATCATCAATTTTTCAGGTTTCATTGCTATCACCACAACAAACCAGGCGATGATATATTTGTTGAGGATACATAAATGATAAATAACATAACAATTGAATAAATTACCTGGGGGGAAGATCGTCATGACAAACGAGATGATCTATGGGAATTCAAAAATATTCAATGAATGTTGATGTTTTGCCCAATGTCCCCAGGTCTCACTAAAAATATGTATATTTCTAAATAAGTTTTTACTGTTAGGCATCGTTTACAATTCTTATATCGAAATTCTGACTTAAATACACATTATGGATGCATTACAGATGCATAACTAATACCGAAATCCTGATAGCGGAACCTTAAAGATAGAAGGATGGTTTTTGGACTTGAAACATGTTTTTCATGGCAAACAGATTAAAATCATCACATTAGACATTGTCACCCATCATAATTATAATTATGTTTTTTTTATGCAAGTGACTGTTTTTACCCTAATTAATTAGTTTTACTAAATCTACATATCAAATATTTGATTTTCTGTAATATTTAAGGAAAAATAATCATTTAATTGTTTTTTCACATCTTACACTAAAAAATGCAGATACAATTCATAACTAACAATTAGTTCATTTGATTCATTATCAGCATATATTCTTATTTTATAAATAAAATAATGGCTCTTCCGAATAGCTTACACCAGGCATTCCAAAATTCAATATTCGAAGAAACTTAAATATCTCCTTATTTTTGGCTCTTCAACATAGGATTCATTAATCTTTTAAGCCATTTCATAAAATCCATTGATGTATTTATAAAAAATAACTCAGACCTTAATTTCGACTTTTGATTTATTGCCAGATTTTAGAATGCCCAATTTAAACAGAAACTAATTGAGTTAAATAATTTATCTAAAGAATTTTATTCATAAAAGAAAGAAAGTCAATAAGTGGCTTGTATTTATAGTAGGAATGTGACTTAGAAAAACTCCACAATTCAACCAAGCATACTAATATTTGATCTGGACTAATCTAATATTTCCATTTCAATCTTAATTGAACTTATATTGCCAAGTTATAATTGGATTGATTTTATTATAATATTTCATAGAGAATTATGGTCAGAGGTCAATTATGTGATGGTGGGTTTTGGACAGCAATTATGCCATACAAACAAACCTAAATGCGGAACGTGTCTCAATCAATCAACGTGCTTATTTCCACCTGGTTTGCGTAAATAAATGTCCTTGACAGAAATGCTCAAAAAATTGTATATAATAAATTTTATCTATATTTATTTATTCATAATATTCCTTTATTATTATTATTATTATTATTATTATTATTATTATTATTATTATTATTATTATTATTATTATTATTATTATTATTATTATTATTATTATTATTATTATTATTATTATTATTTATATTATTTATATTATTAATATTATTATTACTATTATTATTATTATTATTAAAAATTATTACTGGTCTACTGACTCGTTAGAAACTGCAAAAATTTCAATATTAAAAAATATTATAAAATTGTCAACAATAAATAAGCAAGTTTACAGAATGTGCAATATCAATAATACAACAATTATACCTTATCAAACCAACAAAAAATTTCATTGTGGACAGTTGACGATAAAAATTATCAAATATCTCTTTGGTTATTGTATACAAGGGGTTGAGTAAGGCTGAAAGGCATTTTCGGTTGATTAATGCAAATGGCAGTCAAAATTAATGTTTTAAATATTTTATCAAAAAACAATTTATTATTACAAATAAAAAAAGAATAAATCTCTGTTTCCATTTATGAAGTCGGTATTAGAGATGGGGCCAGTTTTCTGTTCTAGGGATCTAGATTCTATAATAAATGAAATAGATGATCAAGAAAAAATTTATTTATTAAGTCAACCAATTATTATTTAAATATAATTGCTTAAAAAATAAAAAATAGAATTCTGTTGAGATCCGTAAATTAAAATAAATTTAAATGAAATTTAGGTTGAAAATTTAAATAAAAGTAAGTGAAGAAAAAGACAAATAAAAGCGTGATCATGCACAGAATTGATAGTAAAGGAAAGTGTGATGGAAGCAGTATTAGAAAATGCCAAAAGCAATTGCGAAAGGCAAGAATCCGGAAATCCGAGAAAAATCAATAAATTGTAAAATCATCGAAATCGAATTAGGAAAACGAGACAGGTATAGAGTAGCTAATGGTCAACAAGATGATGATTATGGATTTATCAGAAAATGGTTAGGAAGGGTCGAAAAGCATTCAAATGTGTAAAAACAGAAAACGTTAATTAAATAATTAATTGGCTAATAGTAAAACCCGAGCTAATGGGAAACCCGAGCCAATGGAGAACCCGAGAGATGAAGAAAACCCGAGCTGGGTAAACAAGAAGAAAAGTAAACAGAAGGAAGATTTGGGCCATTAGCTTGACACAATGATTAATTGGAAAAGAGCAAGGAGAAGATAGTGCGTGTAGAAAGGCCGGACGGGCTATTAATTATCTTTGTTCGTTGTACCATTATGGGTGACAGCCGAAGCAGATATGTGGAAGTGAATGTCAAGTGAGGGATTGGCTAGGCAATAACTATTTGTCATCCCGATTTCGAAGAGTATATAAGGAATGGGAAAATCAGAGCAAATCGCATTTTGCCTCAGGTAGGGTAAGAAGAATCGAGAATAGTCGAGAGGTGAAACGAATTAAGGAGATTAGGGAAAAGAAGATATAGAATAAGAATACGGAAAAGTGAAAAAGAATCAAATCAAATAGAAAAAGAGGAAAACGTGGGTCAAGAGAATCTAAAGAAATAAAAGGTGAATATTATCTTTTATCAAAGCATCAACGCCGTGCTGAGAATCGGTCAAACGTAACTTTGATTATTGATTGTAAAGTGTTGAGAAAAGATTGTAAATTTTGGTAATTCCAATATACGGTGGGTAGTTATTGTTTTGATTTAAAGAACACGAGGAGTCAGAAGTTACCGACTTAAATTAATTAAAACCCAACAATTCTATTTTTGAAATAATTCAATAATCAAATATTATAGTGGACTGAACAAAAATTAAAAATTAATAAAAAAAATATGTTTATTTTTAGAGTTAAAACGATATTTAATGCTAGGTACGCTTATCCAATTGGCACAGTGACGATATTTAGACTGTTATTTTGTTTAAATATTCGGATGTGATATTAAATATATTATTTGAAAATAGCGTGTTAGCTTTAATGATTATTAATGGAAATGTTACTGGTACACTAAGCACTGAGGCCTTGAGCCTACAAAATTCAACAAATGAAATCATGAAAAAAAATTAAAAAATTAAAGTCAAATATTATAAAAGAAAGATCTCAAAACAAAATATACTGATTCATAAGTTCAGCTTTTCAAAACTCCAACGACCATGTCCACGACACGTGCTTCTTATTCTTCTGATCCGCTCCCAATTCGCTGCGTTGTATAGTGATTGATTACTCGGTTAATTTTGATTCTATTGGCCTACGAGAAAAATATCCAGGCGAGGCTTCAGTATCACCACCATAATCTACTCTTCATCGGCGGCTCGTTAGTTTTAGGGTTCCGACATGTTACAGATGAGCGACTTCATAATTCACTTCGTGAATTATTTGGGCTACGGCTTGCTATGTAGATTTCACAGTAGGCTCCCATTTTCATACAATCATCTCTCAAATTATAGATACGGCTATTATTCATCATACTACTCAAATTTCTTATCTATTTAATTTTATTTCTTCTGTTCTCGACTTGTCAGTAAATTTAACCATGTCTTTCGCTAATTTCACAAGCTATAAAACATTTACGTCGCACCCTCATGTATGATTTGTATGTATTATTTGTATTCTGTATCATCGCCCTTTTGATAATTACTTAACGCATTCCGCTTTCATACGAGCCGTGCAAAAATTAAACTTCTTTCAACTCGATGTAATTCTTTAGATCACATGCACTCCTTCATTTTCACAAAAAGAATTCTATAATAATCTGTGGAATGTAATTTACTACTTCATAAGTGAATATTCTTGTGGGAATTGAATTTCTCAAGAAACAGTTTAAATATGCACTCAATTAATAGTCAACTAGTGTATAGGAGGGTTGGAATCATAAATCTTCATTCTTACACTGGCATTCCCCGTAATTTGAGAAAATTAATTAATTTGGTACTCCTGTGTATTATAATCGGAATCGGGTCTAACATGTATCACTTTACACTTAATCGCCGTGGTTAACCTGGTCGTGCAAGATTTATTTGGTTGTTGCTATCTTATGATTAACAATTACACATTCAATAGGCTTTTCATTTAGTTTTACTCTTATAATTCATGTGATATGAATGCTACTGAGTATTCCCGATTCTCTGGTTTATTCTCATGTTCGTACTGATCACTTAGTATTTAGTACGTTAGTTGGGTATAACTGATGCTGACCACTCACGATTATTGATTATTCTACCTTTAAATCCTTATTAACTATTCCATGTGAAAACTGAGCTTTTAATGATTTGTCTGTGATAATTGGGTATAATTATTTTAATTTTTCGTTTTGTTTTGTTCATAGACATTTAGTAGGTCGAACCCTAGTGTACCAAAAATTCGATAAAAAGCATCACTACCAAAATAAAATCTTACTATATAAAATTCTCCTGCCTGTTCTGTTCCGTAGTTCTCAAAGTTACATGTTGCGAACGTGATAGTGTGACGCAAGGGCACAGTCAAAGTAGACTTATTTGGGGCATTCCACTATCCACATTGCCTTCGTCTACATTGGAATTAAGAGTCCACCGGATAAACACCATGTAACAGTTAAACTGCTCCGACATTCAGATTGACCACTATATTAATTATTTTACTTTCTTGCATGTGCTAGCTGTGTGTCGAAGAAATTGTGCATGTGGCATTTTATAAATGATTTCGACACCTAAACAAGTTGTTTTAAGCACCAAGATAAACCTAATAAACAGAAGTCACGGCACTGAAGAATACTTCATAGATAAAAGTTAATAATACCAAAAAGAATGGATTTCAAGTTTTGGATTTTCTGAATTGATGATAAATGACAAATGCATAAATTTTTAAGGCCCTGGAAGATTGAAGGATTTCACAGAACATTGAAAATTTCAATACTATTTTATTCAAAATAAAGAAATAAGATGGTTTGTTGATTTATTTTGCAATAAGAAATTCGGTTGGCAATGATTAAAACGGGGGACCGTACCTGTATCGTAATATGACTTCTTACCTATATCGTAAAGATAGAAATGGACCAATATCGTAAAAGTTAAAAATGGAACAATATTGCAAAATTGAAAAATGGACCTATATCGTAATCCAGGTTTAATCTGTATATTATAAAATAGAGATAGAAAAATATAAAAATATAATTTTTTTATATGACATGTTGAATGTGAGCAGTACCCTTGCTAGCAATACCCTTAGGGGGACAAAATATCTTGTCGGATAAACTCGGAGTATAAGCAAATCTTGGCACGGCCTTTGCATTTGTATTTTTTCTCTCACCTTCAATGATTTTAAACTTCATTTTGAATGATTAATAATTAATAATAATTAATAATTAAATTCATTAACAAATGAAAAATTTATTGGATCATTAGTATACTCATTTAATTGGGATTGCAGGATATTATTTTGTTTTTTAATTTACGATATTAATTAATATTTCTTGTTATAATATAAAAGAAGAAATTAAATTACGATATTAATTAACATTGCTTCTTACGATACAGAATTTTCACGATATAATTCCCATATTACGATAAGTTTTTTTACGATACAGGTAGTGCAATCATTAAAACCTGTCATTAGTGCAAAGGACATTTGGTACCAAGCATGAATTTTAAGTAGAAAATTTTTATTTAAATCCGTCATGTCAATTTGTGTGCATTGAATATAATATCAGTAAAACTACATTATTTACATTTTTACTGATAATTTTTACAATCACTAATAAGTCAACTAATCTTTTCTCCCGCAAATTTTTAAAAATTAAAAAAAAACATCCACTATCCAATAAGATGCCATCCACATTTTAGTCAGTAAGAGAGAGGGATAGGGTCTTGAATTTCAATCGGCATTTGAAATATTTTTTTATGTATTTTTAAAAATATTAAAATATATTTACATTTTTATTCTTTTATATAATAATAATAATAATAATAATAATAATAATAATAATAATATGCTAATTTCCTTAATCTTAAATCTATTTTCAATTTCAATGTACACAGACTTATTACGTATTATAAATAAAATATTAAGTATTATTAATAAAATATTATTAATTATAAATAAATAATTTAAATAATTACATGTAAATTATCAAATTAGAAAATGTATTTTATTTAAATATCACGGAGGCTATTTCCATTAAATGCAAGATCTAAATATCTCCTCATGTTTCGTAAAAAGTTACCAAATAACAGCTTCTCGTCATTATTCATTGAATCAACAACTTGTTCCACATATTCAAAAACATCTTCTTTGTTTAGAGCAAGAGGTCGAATGTCACGGTACCAATTTTTAAGAGCCGGAAATATCTACTCTAGTGGATTCAATCGGGGGGTGTATGGTGGTAAAAAGACATGCTGTACTGAATTGTTTATAAGCCAATCAACAACTCCACATGATTTGTCCATTATAACAGTTTTGTTTCCAGAAAAAATATTCAAATTTAAACATTCTTATAAAAACTCAACAAATGAATTAGATTTAAACGACCCTTCTAAAATCTTAAAATGAAGTATTTTCTCATTTGATGTTATCACCAATAGACTTATATTCCTTCCTCTGTTTGTTAGAACAATGGCACTCGCAAATGTGTGTTTCGGAGAATAACCATAATATCTAGAGGTATGTAGGTTAAATCCAGTTTCATCTAGATACAGCAAACTAGAATCGTTAAAATTGCGATATTTAAGGACAAAACATTTTTCCTTTGTAGTAATTTCTAGAGATATCACCTTTTCACTGACAATTTTCACCTTTTTCTTGTCAAACCCAACTTTTTGCATAATTACTAACAAATGCCTGACAAATTGATATGTTTTCATTTTTATGGCTTCGATAACTCCGTTTTAAGTAAAAGTTGTATCATTCTGAAAACATTCTCCTACTTTCAACCTTTTTTTAGTTATACCTTTGAGTTTGGGTCCTGACTTTTTAAAAAAATTGATCCAATTTAATTGTTCCATTTTCAGAATCTTCAAGTATTCTCAACCATTTATTCGTTACAGGTTTTGATAAATTTAAATTTTTAACGATTTTCATCGGAGGATCACCACAATCGTGCATATTCTTGAAGAAACCCAAAATTTCTTTAGTTATTGGTTTTCTGATTTTCTTTTTTTATATTCTTCTCTATCCGAATCCATTATTTATGGATTTAAATTATTTATTTATTTATAATTAATAATATTTTATTTATAATATTAACAACTTATTATTATTACAGACTTATTACTAATAAATCTGTAATAATAATAATCAATACAATCTAAATAAAATTACCATAACTTTATTTTTAAATGACATTTTATTTTTCTTGTAACTTTTTTTGAGTAAGTATTATATAGGTAACGTAATTTGTCATGAAAATGAATATAAATTCCTAAAAATCGGTAAAATTTAAAATAAAATAAAATTCATTAAACATTTAGATTTTAAACAAAGTTTTATTTCAAATTCTGTAATTTATTGATTTTAATATCTACTTTGTAACTAGCATTTTTGTTTTAATTTGTATTTTTATTATCACAAACGTTACTAGATTAATATTTAATAAATGAAATCAAGTTTCACTATAAGAAAATAGGAAAGAATCGTAAAATACAACTTGATGCCAGTAGACATCTCTAAAATCTTTATTTATGACCTCTGCAAATCTACTTTACGGTACAAGAAACTTTTTAAAAATATACACAAGTGATTATTATAATGAAAACTATCAAGTTCTGCATTAATTAATTCTGTTTTGTTTTAATAATATTAATATTAATTAATAAATGTTCAAATAAAATGAGTTAAATTAGATATAATTTCTATTTAATAAATTATATTTAAAGACCTTAGTTTTATAATCTCTGTATAACAAATTCTTTTAAACATTACATATCTCGAAAGAAGAATAACAGACAAAGTTTAAATTTCTTTGAATTGGGAAGAAAATGTCAAAATGAAGTTTATATCCATACCAAATTATACAATGCAAGGGAGTATAAAGAGACTAGAGATAGATTTTAAAGGTTATAATAATGGTATAAAAATACAAATAATCCTAAGGATCCATGTTTACTAATTTAAGTAAATTAGATAGTGAGGTAAATAAAATTAATAATGCGTGTTATGATGATCCTAAATTTTCATTACAAAGAAGGTTTTACAGATTAAAATAGAAAGAAAAGCAAGCAGTTGGACAATATAAATTATAAATTCGTGTAAAGTACTCAATTCTTTATATATAAAACTTCAGTGTTCAGATTTCGTTTGTCAATTTACATGTAATATATGTAATGTCAAATACATAGGAGAGGGTACCTTGATAAAGGAGCGCTAAAATAAACATATATTCGAAAAAAAAGTAATCAACGAAAAGTAACGTTAATTACTGAAACGTATATGTCTACATTGAGAAGTTATTTTATTAAAAAAATTTAATAATTATTGGGAACATATAACGCGTTGTTAATAAGATCGTTTTATCCGAAAATTAAAGAGCAAAATGATATGAATACGTGTGTTTTGAATGTTTTTGAATAGTTTGGATGGTAAATTGAGTGCATATAAATTGCATGTTTCGTTTTCAAATGTATTTGTTAAAAGATGGGAGAATACTAAAGATTTTGAAATTGAAATATTATATGATGAGAAAGGATAAAATATAGAGTAAATATGCATATTCAGAACAAGGAATGACGATGAACTGAAAGAGAAATTCAAAGACTTAGATGATGATTTCATTAAAATATATGATTAATTCATGTGATCTATTAACCTATTTATTTGTGTTATAATATCGATTATGACAATTTTATTAGCTGTAATTAATTATCTTATTTCTATTGATTTATTTTTGATAAATAATTATGTTTTGATATTTGGTTTATAGGCATGGGCGTCCGCAAGGGTGGGGCACTTGCCCCCCCCCACCTGAATTTTCCAAACCATTCTATTTTTCGATTCATTTAAAAACTATTTTAATAGATGCGATCAAATGATGTTGGAAAAACCCAAGACAAAAAAAATTAATAAAAAACTTTAATTTAAAAAAGCTTCTTGTTTTTTTAATGTTATTCATTATGTCTGTAAATCAATGATTTTAAATCATCTTATTTGAATTTAACACTGATTCCTTTTTCTTAGAGATAAAGCACTGTAAGCTTGACACTCTTTTACCAGCAATGATTCGTGACAATCTTTTAAACACTTCCAACTATGACCGAACACGTCCCTTATACTCGAGAAACCTAGATTCTGTGATAGGGAAATTTAAGGATGAAAGTAAAGGACTCGGTTATAAAGAGTGGGTTTTCTCGCACCTTAAGTGTTATAGTTTGTTATGAGATAAGGCAACACTTAGGACTAAGGGAGTTCAGCTTGGTATTACAGAGATAGAGCACCAGTCTTATTTAGACTGCTACAACAACATCGTAGTATATACGGTGCCGCAAACGAGAATAGGTACAAGAAATCACCAGCTTCTTACGTTTAAAAATACCAAGATTGCATTGTCAAACAACGATGACAAACGATTATGGGTGGGGTATTATTTAGGAATAGATGCCTTAGATGTTGATCAAGTATTTTCAGAAATTCGTCCACTATTCGGAGGTCTAAGTCCAGATTTCAATGATGATGATGACAATGATATTGATATAGATGACGTATTGTTATCGAATTGATCTGTGATTTAACATATCTTTTAATGTCTTAATTTATTATCATTTTTATGATGTGAAAAATAATAATAATTTTGTAAATCTTAATAATAATAATAATAATAATAATAATAATAATAATAATCCCTGTGCGTTATAACCATTTCAAAGACCTTTAACACTAGGACGGCCGGAAATATTTTATACCTTGGAAGGCCAAACCGGTCAATTTGACCGGTGCACATATGCTCCTTATTTTCATGCTGAGATTTCTATGATGCAACTCATTTAGCAATACTTTCTTTGTGCTACTAACACGCTTTCAAAATTTAACTATTTTTATTCTAACAGTAGTTAATTTATTAAACTACTTACAACAATGAAATAAAAATATTTGTTTAGCTGACACAAAGCTACACTATTTTAAACATTGTCTTCGCGTTTATTCAGACTGGTATGTATGTATACTTCATTTCTTGTTTATAAATATTCTCTTGCTTTTATTCAAAGATAGTGCTTATTAAAAGTGTAATTAAGCAAGCATTAAGAGTTCTAAGTTTTGAAATTTGGTAAATTAAAAGAATCAAACGAAAAACTTAACGAAATGTCATAAGACAATATCTAATAATTGTTATAGAAAATCTTTGAACTTCTTGGGATAACAAACATTATAAAACCGTGTTTTCATTAGAATCCAATAATAAATTTGACGTTTCTTATTTTACTGACGGAGTTTTTATCATTATTTTAGAATCAAATATGCCAACTAAAAGAATTGCTGCTCAACGTGCTTTACAGAAGCTATGGAATATTGACGCTGCTCTCTCCGAAGATGAAGATCAGCCTATGGGAAGTGATGATGAGCCCGAAAGAAATGATTCTGACGAAGAGTTACATGAATGGAACTCTGATGATAATGGAAGTTCGTTAGAAAGTGACAATGAGTCAGTCAATAGCTCAATTTCTTCATTAGAAAATCAGCTTTTATCTGGCAGGGATGGCACTCTTTGGAATCAAGTAGAAAACAATCACGCTATTAGTGTTGGCAGATTCCCTGCGCACAATATTTTTAGTGGAACACCTGGTGTGAAAGCTTTTGCAAAGCGCAAAATTGACTCACCCCTGAGCGCTTGGCGCTTGATAGTCTCTGAGGGAATGCTGAAGTTAATTCAAAAATACACAATTATGAAAGGAAAAGAAGCTTCGTCAGACTGGTGTATCAGTCTACAAGAATTAGATGCTTTTCTTGGATTGCTGTATCTCCGTGGTGTGTTAGGCTTTCGCCGACATTCTATCAATTCAATCTGGTCATCTCAATTTGGATCTCCTTACTTCAGAGAAGTCATGTCTCGGAACCGTTTCCGTGAGATACTGCGCTTTCTTCGTTTTGATGAACAATGTTCTCGACGTCAAAGAGTAGAACAAGATAAATATGCCCATTTTCGTGAAATATTTGACTTGTTTGTTTCAAACTGTCTTCAAGTTTATACTCCTAATCCCTTCCTTACTGTCGACGAGCAACTTTTGCCGCTAAAAAATAGGTGTTGCTTCATCCAATTTATGCCAAATAAGCCTGATAAATTCGGTATCAAATACTGGATTCTCAGTGATGTCAAAACCAAATTTGTCATCAATCAAATGCCATATTTAGGGGCTCACGATAGAAACGAACGCTGTGGATGACGGCTGGGTGATTTTGTAGTCAGGAAACTAATGGAGCCATTTTTCAATAAAGGATACAATGTCTGCACTGACAATTTCTTTACAAGTCTCTCACTAGCTGAACATCTCCTTGTAAATCGAACAACATTGGTTGGTACTGTAAGATTAAATTCACGCTTTTTATCATCAGCTCACTTGGAGAAAAAGCCTCTTTTTGAATCGACTCATTTATCGTGTCAAAACACTGTCACTGTTTCCTATCAAGGCAAATCGGACAAGAAAGTCATTGTCATGTCAACATTCCATTCTACTGCTAGTGTGAGATCTGACGAAAAGAGAAAGCCTGAAATGATACACTTTATAACAAAAATAAGACAGCTGTAGATACCATGGATAGCATGTTGCGTTTATACAGCAGTAAAGCCGCAACAGCAAGATGGCCAGTCGCTACTTTTTATGATTTGCTTGATAAAGCAGCTCTCAACGCTCATGTTATTTTCAAAGATGCTACGGGATCAACTATAAAAAGAAGGGATTTTATTTTGAATTAGCTACATCTCTTTGTGAGGAGTTCAAAAGCCGTCGAACAGCAAGTCCCATCTCTGGTGAACTCTGTTCTGAACAACCAAAATTAAAGAAGCGAAAAACTTGTTCTGCTCCTCATTGTCATAACAAATCCGGAGCTATATGCCATGTATGTAGTAAAGTTTACTGTGGAAAACATTCCCAAATGACTGTTAAATGCTTCGGTTGTGTGTAAATTATATTTGGTTTTATATTTTCTAGTATGTAAGATGATTATGTGTGACTTTCTTGTGTGTTTCAATATACCGGTCAAATTGACCGGTTCGGCCTTCCATGGGGATGGCCTCATTATCTCAGTCGTGACAAATGCTATAATTGAAGCTTTGATATGCACAACAAGTTCACTAAAAATGAATAATTGTCACAAAATATGAGACGTTAATTCCTTTTCGTTTTCTCACAAAATAAAAATGAAATTGCTTAACGGTCAAAATAACCGCTCTGGCCGTCCTAGTGTTAAAACGAGTTATCAAATCATAATAATATCCCTTGGCGGGAACTCTCGAATTTCAAATTTAAAAAAAAAATGACCTTTACCTTAAAATATTCGACCTTGACCAATATATTTGACCTTGAAAATAATTTTAAAAAATTTTCCCTGAGGGGGTAGGGGGTAGGGGGTATTTGATCCAGCGGACCCCTATCCATCTACTGCTATACCTTCTATTGTAAGTCCATTTACCCAAGGGTAGGTCAAGTCATCATCAGTCCTTGTAATTGGGATCATCTTTTGCTGACGACTACTCACTAACCTGTAATACCAACGTCGCTTGCGACGGGCATTTAGTAGTAAAACGATAATTATGTAAAGCTGCGAAAGGGATAATGGGAAGATATGAGTTATGACTGTAAAAGAGGATATTAAACGAATACGAACCTGGAATGTTTTCCCCAATAGTAACCCAACACTTACCATGTTGTTTATTTAAAACACGGTTATAGGGATTCATAAAAAACGGATTTGCTCTAAAAATGATGTTTTCAGAAATCTGTGTTTAACCCGACACTCAGTGCTGATCTAACATTTTTATTTTTCGACAGGAAAGAGTCCAATGTCTCAATTTGCTGTATCCGAAACTCAGGTTTATTGAATGCAAATTTTAATTCATCTATTCTCCGCGTAGACTCATTAATATGTAAGGAGGTACATCTTTCAGACATTCGATATAAATATAGAATGAATTCGTTAAGCAGGAATTTCAATTTAATTAAAATTGAATGTACAGATTAAATATTAATTACAGAATATTGTGGGAAATTAATTCAAAAACAAATTTATACAATTAGATTTGTCTCATTATTTCCTTCACGAGGGTGTCGCATCCTGAAAAGTCTCACTTGACAGCTGTTTCTAAAACTTTAGCCGTTGGAAATTTTCATTTCATTTATAATTGAAAAAAAATAAAAATTATGATAAAAAGCTTTCTACGATTTCATTAATTATTGTCGTTGCAGTATATTCCCCGGCGTCAAATCGTGTGGGATACAACTGCGTCATTTACACTTCTTTCCCAGCTGTAGCATCTTCTATAGTAGTATTCTGTAGTATCTTCATTTGCAAAAAAAGTAGTAGTCAATATTGGACAGATCACTTTATATTTCATCTCAATTGCTGTTATCCATTCTGTATGAGTTAAAGAAGTCAAAAGATCTCATTATTCAACGTAATTTTCTGAAACCAGCTACCTGTAATTTGTTCTTTTAGTGTCTTATCTGAATGTTACACCAAATTATTGGCAGCTCTATTATGTACTGGAACCACATTTGAACTCGTACAGTAAAAACGTACAAATTATTTATGGTCAGTTATTATAAATAAGTAACAATTTAAACAATTAAATGATAATTTAAGCCTTTTGCTGCAAATAATATATTTAATAAAAAATAATAAAAAAAAGTTTATCATAATTTGAATTAATCATTATTCTGGATAAAATTTATGAATATGTGAATAATAAAGTAAAATATTCCATTATTTCATTATTTTTTAAAAATACAGTTTTTATTTTAGTGTTTTTTAAGATCCTTGAAAATTATGAACTATTTTTGAACTTTGCGGAAATAAATAATATAGTACAATAAATGTTTTCTTTATTCTCTTTTTTTGACCATTATTACTTTTTTTGTAGTAATTTTATATTATATAATTCATTGAATTTAATTATAAATAAATTATATATGAAACTAAATGAGCAACACTATTAATTAAAAAATTAATATTAATTAATGAAATTTTAAGACATTAACACTAGATTTACTGACATTAGAAGACAATTTGACGGGTGTCCGTAAAAATAGATATATACAACACATTTCCCCTAAGCGAAAATGGCGACTAAGAAAAGGATAGTGATATATTCGCGTATCATTGTGTCATTAATAATCAACATAAAAAAAATTGGAAAAAATGATATTTCTTTTGTATATTTAATTTTAAAAATTGAATCCGTCAAATTGACGGGTTCCGTAAATCTAGTGTTAAATGTAAATTTCATACTAATAGATTAGTTTGAACAAATATAAATATATCAAGCAACTGATAGAAGTTTTAATGGGATTGTTGGATTATGATCCCCATAATGAAATGTCAAACGGTCCTAGGAGAGGTCTGAAATTTATCATTAAGAAAATAGTGTCTGAAAGAGAAGTAGGTACTAGAGAAAAGTAAATGAAATAGTCCAAAAGAGTTGAATAAGTACAGAAGGGAATGCTATAAGAAAAGTTACATAATTACAGGTTTTGAGATCAAATTACACGGAAGACTACACTATGGAGAAAAAGAACAACTAGTGAAGTTTAGAAACGAACAAAGAAATTATGGATTGAACAAACCGGGACAGTTTAAAATAAAAACAAGATATACAACACCAACTGTTATCAAACACCAAAAGATTCCAATGAAGTTTAAGGAAGATGTAAGTAGACATATCAATGAAGTAAAAGAAGGCATGATTCACGAAACTAATTATTCTTTGACCATATGAAATTAGAGATAACCGAAATGTTAATGAAGCTCCGAAATAAAGTAACCTTGAGAACAAATTCAGAATAATTACAACAAAATTAAAATAATTCCGAGAAGATCAAATTACATTGTAACGGAAAAAATAAATTGGGGACGAGTATAAAAACTAAATAAAAAGAAGACAGCTACAAGAAATGAAGATGAAAAATATCCAGAAAACAAATTAAAAATAGAAAATATTGCCAACAATTGAATATGATAAAATTTATCAAAATTGTTTAGTTTATATTTTACTAAAAATGAATTTATTATATTCAAATAAATATAAATTTTAAATATTTAAACCTATTAAATAATTTTTAATTATTTAATTTAAAATGTACAATAAAATATGTTTATAGAATATTTATAAATATATAATTCAAATATTTACGGCTTTTATTTATTTTGTATATTAATAATTTTAATTCTAAATTTTCTATAAATTTTCTTTACAGAAAGTTTTTTTTATTTCTACAGGTTTTATTAACTTCAATAAACTTATTTAAATCTCTTCAAAATGATTAAAATTTTTCAAGAATATGAAAACTCTGCATCAATTTTCCAAATATTTTAACAAATAGACATACAAATACATGTTTCTTTCTCAATTTCTTAATTAATATTTTTGTTTTCTTTTCTAGTCACGATTAAAGATAAAAATAAATCTAATTTATATTAAAATTAAAAATGGCTAAAGTAAAATTATGCAATATTTAAAAAATTTTATTAATACGATTTATAGTAGTTTTTTGTTTATATTTTACAATTTATTTTAAGACTAGACTTTTGTAAATACCATATATACTCGCGTATAAGTCGAAAAATTTACGTCAAATTTTCAAGTCAAAATATTCACTTCGACTTATACACGGATCAAAAAACGTACAAATTAATTTTTAATGAAATCATTAAACCTTTTTTTATTTTTGTTAATTCGACTTATACGCGGGTTTCCAATTTAGGACTTAAAAACCTCTTAAAATTCACTCGACTTATACGCGAGTATATACGGTAGGCATTTTTAAGTTCTAGCATTGTCAGGTCTTCCCTCGTCTTATGTCATTCGTTTGGACTTCTGTCGATATGGACTTCACTGTAATGCCAAAATTTAAAACAAAATATCTAAAAATGATAGAACTTTACATTTATTTTTGCTCATATGATATGGAGAGGTATCACATTTACTACCTAGATTTGGTTGAACAAACTAACCTTCTAAGACTCACATTTCACAAAATATTTTCGCATTACCCAAGCTTAGTTATGTATTATACCACAGATTATTTCCAGCACCAAGCCATATTGCAGTGATCTAGTTGAGCAAAGCTTGATAATCATCTTCTTCTAGGCAAATTTGACCACCATACATAAGAAAAATAAAAATTGAATATACTCCAAACTGAAAGTTATTCTCATCAACTGACATCTTTATAAAAACCTATTAAATTCAGTCCAACAGCCGCATGTAATCGAATTTTTAAATGAAACATCAGAATCTTATGGACATGCCAGAACTCAAATTTCCAGCAAATCTATGTCAAATTGATGAATAGTTAATATTCAGATCTTCCTGGATCCTTTTCATTATCATACACGTATATATGCATATATATCTTATTTTTTGCTGTTTCCTATAAGGCAGGGGTCTCAAACACGCGACCCTCAACAACACCCAACATTTAACAAAAATGTAAACTTTAAATTCTTAATGAATCTATAAATTTAATCAATTATTAAAGTACTATAAAACAATTTTGATGCGGCCCTGGAATTATTGTTCTTGTCCTAAATAGTGAGTTGAGTTTGAGACCCCCTCTACAAAGGAGAATTCTGAGACGGATAGTGCTTGTTCATCTCAATTATTCCAAGTTCATACAGATTATGTCTTTTACTTCTGCTTTGAACACTGTCCACACTTTTTACGCTTTTCAGTACGGACTGTATAGTAGTGTACATTCTTTCCTTTGCATTTGTTTTCTTTTTGAGCTGGAATGAGAAATTGAGAAACACAATATAACAGAAGGATCTTCTGAATTCAATAAGGCATTTCACGAAATATGACATGGTGTTTTACTTCATTCATACTTGTTCAATAACCGATTGCTGTTCCATACTAAAATATCATATGTATATGTGTAATATCATATATATATATATATGTGCGTAATTCGGTATTAAAATACAACATTTATTTATGACATGTGTTGATTGGTCTGTATTGATTTTTCGGTTTCTTCAACTTCAACAACTAATTCTGATTATTCCAATTCTTCAGCAACTTCTGTGATTTCGTTAGACATATTTAAATTGAATTTTTGAATTTCGGAAAGTAAATTAATTTGTATAGATAAACAAATATATTTTATTTACTTAATATAATGTTTAATTTTTAATATTTAAAATTGTAAAATTGTGACCGTGTTGTTATCTCTGACGGATATTACTTTATATTGTCCGATGTATCGAGGTTTCATTTGGTGTGTGTCATAAAATTTTAAACAGACGTATTTGCATGTGTCTAATGAAGGAATAAATGGGTTTTTGTAGGGGGTGGAATTGAATGAATGATTTGTATCTGTTTGTAGGAAATGTTTCCGAGTTGCGTCTAAAGTTTCGAATGGGTTATCGTTAGTATTAGTAAGGAATTCGCTAAGCTCCGAAAAATCGTTGATCAAGAGAGATACCGGTAGCCGAGTGGAACGTTTTGCGCCAACCTATGAAAACAAGTGCGCGGGAATTTGGTAAGTTAGTTGTAATGGAGAGATATCTGAGAAAGGTTTTTAAAGATCGACGGATAATTTTAATCATGTCATTGGTTTGAGGGTGGTATGTTGTTGTATGTGTATGTTTAAAACCAAAATTTTGGGATAGGAGCGGAATAGATTGATCTCGAATCATGTATTCTGATATGTTATTATGTGATTGGGAATGTCATATCGTGCAAACCAACAAGAAACAATGTTTGTTGAAACATTTAAGGCTGTAGTACTTGAAATAAGGACTGCTTTATGTCCAGAGCCGGATTTACTCTTGAGGGGGCTAAAAATCTTATGGGGCCCTTTTATAATTTTTTTTTAAGTAAAAATTTGAAATAATATCGTGCTTTCGTGGAATTTTTACTTTAGAAAGGTATTATATTAAATATAATATGTTATATCACGGGTTCCCAACCGGGGCTCTATCAACCCCATAGGGGTACGTGGAGCACTCCTATGGGGTACGAGAAGCGCGGCCGGTAAGGATTTTTGTCTCGAATTTTTATTGATAATATTTCATTGTTTTAAAATTTAGTAACAAACAAAAATCGCAATTTTTTTGAACACAGTTCGGTTTTTTTCAAAGTAAATTTCCTAAAACTAAATACAATAACAAATATGTACATATGGATTTCTTATTTTTGAAATAATAAATAAGTCGTTATATGAAAAAGCATTAGTAGTCTTTGAAATTTTGGTTGTCATAGAAAAGACATATATATAACAGCAAAATAGTAAGAAGATTCATTATAAAAACTACTTGTAAGGATTTGGTTATATCTATAACAGGTTTCAATTTATTTGGGTAGTTACAATAAATAAACCAGTGCATATTTAATTGTCTTAGTTTTTAGAAATAATTATTTTTTATTATCGACAGCTAACCCATACTGTCACAATGTCAAAGAAGCGTTGTTATCAGGACTCATATATTCAATTCGGTTTCACTTTCTTAGTTGACAAAGATGGATTGGAAAGGCCACAATGCATACTTTGCTCGAAAGTACTTAGTAATAGTTATATGAAACCATCCAAACTTAAGGAACATCTACAAACAGTCCATCCAAACAACGTTAATGACACAGAATCTTTATTCAAAATTAAGAGAGACGATTTGAAACAAGCACAAAGCTCACCAATCACGGATTTGTTCCCGAGAAAAAACCAGTTTTAGAATCAAGTTATCGTGTGGCATTGAGGATTGCGAAAGATAAAAAACCTCATACAATCGCGGAAACTTTGATTAAACCATGTGCGATGGAAATGGCCGAGATTATGTGTGGTAAGGACGCAAAACTTAAAATATCACAAATACCACTATCAAACAACACAATTCACGATCGAATTAAAGATATGTCAGAAGATGTCTTAAAGCAGATTGTAGAACAAATAAAAGAAAGTTCAACAAAAATTGGATTGCAATTGGATGAATCCACTGATGTTTCTAACTGGGCTCAACTTCTTGTTTTTGTTAAATATGTGTATAGAAACGAAATCAAAGAGGATTTTCTTTTTTGTGAACCTCTGACAGAAACTACAAAGGCTGTGGATATTATGTCAATTATGAATAATTTTTTTGTTGCCAATGGGCTTTCTTGGAACAATGTGGGATCTATTTGTACTGATGGTGCTCCAGCTATGCTCGGGAAAAAATCTGGATTTACTGCTCTTGTGAAACAGATAAACCCAAATGTTTTTTCTAGTCATTGCATTCTTCATCGTCATGCTTTGGCATCAAAGACTCTTCCTTCTTATTTCAAAGAGGTATTGGATATTGTCGTGAAAACCGTAAATTTTATCAAATCAAAGGCATTGAATCACCGCCTATTTAAAGTGTTATGCGAAGAAGTTGGGTGCGAACATACCGTACTTCTTTTACATACAGAAGTACGTTGGCTATCCAGGGGAAAAGTTCTTAGCCGGGTATTTGAACTTAGATATCAAATTGAGACATTTTTACGTGACAAAGAATCAACTCTTTCGCTTCACTTCACAGATACCAGCTTTGTGCTCTCTTTAGCTTACCTTGCAGATATATTTAGCCATCTAAACTCCTTAAATATATCACTCCAAGGTAGAGGTATGAATGTATTAGATGCCGAGAAGAAAGTTACATCGTTTCAAGAAAAGCTGGCACTCTATAGCAGAAGAGTTGAAAGTGAAAATTACGCCAATTTTTCGCTTTTTGATGAAATAGTTTCCTTGCAAGTTAAACGTGAAATTGATATCATGGTTCTGGACTGTATTAAAATACATTTGGAAAATCTTCAAGTTACTTTCGATGGCATTATTCCTCGCACATTTGTTGTTGATAACTGGATAAGAAACCCTTTCACCATTTCATTGGATCAAATTAGTGATGCTGATGACGCAAAAGATGAACTCATTGAACTGCGGAATAACAAAAAAATAAGCAGTGACTTTGAAACAATGGCGTTGGATGTATTCTGGTGTAAGCAAAGCGAGGCATATCCTGTTTTAGTCAACCGGGCGTTGAAGGCTCTTATTCCGTTTGTTACTACTTACCTTTGTGAATCTGGATTTTCAGTGCTTGTGTCAATAAAAACAAAATTAAGGAACAAACTAAATGCTGAACATGACATGCGTTTGGCTCTTTCACACACCCTACCACGAATACAACATTTGGTTGACGGTAAGCAGCAACAACGTTCCCACTAAATTTAATTTTTTTTGTAATTTTTAATTAATTGCTTCTAAATATAAAGTGAATAAATGTTTTTTCTTTATATAATATTGTTTTTTGCTGTATATAAATAACAATAAAAGTTAGGGGTACGTAAGATTCCAAATTGTTACCAAAGGGTACGATTACCCCAAAAGGTTGGGAACCATTGTGTTATATAATTAAATATTTCTTTACTTATATTACATAAATATAATAATCTGCAAATAATTAAAAGATGTAATAAGTTTTTATAATAATAATACAAAATTTAGGGCTCCCGCCAGTCGGGCCCTAGGCTTCAGCCTTGTCAGCCGAACGGTAAATCCAGGACTGTTCGGGTCATCGAGTTTTCCTAGTCATAGTGAAAATGTGATTTTTTCTTTCGAAGAAAATAATGGGCTGACTAAGTAGACGTGAAATATATCGAATCAATTTTCGGTGGGGAAACGGAAAATGGGAGGTTTTACATCTCGTAAGATTTTGTTATTTTCACATTCTGCACATCCCTGGCACTAAGTCTTTATATCTTTCCTCATGAATGGCAAAGTATAACGTGTATGAATCAGATTTTAAGAATTGTGAATGTCTGGATGATGGAGATCATGAATTGACTCGAATGCTCTTTTTCTGAGTTCTAGCGATAGAATAAGACGGAGACAGCCAGGAATTGAAATGACGTAATATACTTGGTCTATGAGTCTTGCGTTTTCTTTGAAGTAAAACAAATCTACTTCAGGTAATTTATAATCGGACATTTGTAATTCTGAGAAGATAGAAGTTCTAGATATTGTTTAGATGTTTGGTCTGCGTTTTGTCTGCCGGAAATGTGTTGTATGTTGAAAGTAAACTGTGAAAGAACAGCTATCTGTCTATGCTGTTTCGATGAAGGAGTCTTTAAAGTTATAAGATCCATCAAAGGCTTGTGATCAGTAAGCGTCTGTGTTGAGTTGAAAATGTAAATCGGGGTTTGGGAAATTGAGTGCTACTAATTCTGAAAGGGAGGATTTTGTGCGTTCAAATGCTTATATTGTTTTCTCTATCCATTTTATTACTGAGTGCTTATGGCCAGTGGATAACGCATTCAGTAGTTAAAGCAATAATTAAACATTTTTGATAAATCGGTGATAGAAATTCATTGCATCTAAAATACTTCGTAGTTTTGTGACGGTTTTCGGAAGTTATTTGTTTTATCGTCTTCAATATATGTTAGATTGGTTTGATTCCGTCTTTTGAAATGAGATGGCCTAAGAATTGTACTTCATCATCGAAAAAGATACTTTCTTGTTTTAATAATAATCATATTGTTTTAGTTTTAGAAAGTATTTTTTCGAAATGAACTCTGTGAATTTCGAGATTCGGGTAAAAATATTAATATGTCGTCAAGGTCAGGTCTAGGAAAATTAAAGTCGTGAAAGATCTGATCAATATGATGCTGTGTTTCGTAAACCGAAAGGCATTATCAAGTAGTCAAATAAACCGAACTCTTACGGCAGTATTAGGGATAGCGGGGATAGTGATAGGGATCTGGTGATACTGGTGATTTTTTAAATCTATTTTTGAAGAAATTACGAATACATTTTATGTAATTAATTAATTATTTTTTCATGAAAATTATAAAATTAATTAAGATTATTATTCATTAGTAGTATTTTTTACATGAAAATATTAATTAAGTAAGTTAGGTATGAATAAGTATGAACAGTGGCGTAACTAGTGGACGCAGGAACCAGCTATAGGGGGCCCAAAATTATTACTAAAAAAATATTTACAATCCTTTTCTGAAACTTTTTTCCCGCAGTTATATTTGCCTACAAACATAAAACTATCATTGAATAGCGGCTGCTGTGAATAACTATGTATTAAACTTTAACCGAAAAATTTAAGCGGAAATATTTTACATTGCGCGGGGGGCCCAAATTTTGAAGTTCCGCCACTGAGTATGAATAGGTATGTACATAATAAATAGTAAATAAAGAATGAATAAATAAATATTTCAAATGATCGGGATTGACTGTTTCGGTATTAAATATCCTTGGAATTAACTGTTTACAGGAATAAGTATCCCCTGGGACCAAGTGTCGTGTATTCTCCAGAAAAATATTATGCATTCAAAGTATTACTTAATCTTAGATTCTATAAAAGTTCGCAGTAAATAATTTTATAAAATAAAAACCCTCAATATTAATAAAAGATAAATAATTATCAAATCCATAATTTGTAATATTATTTTACACGTGTTATATTAATTTTAAATTTAAATACAGAAAAAAATATAAAATCAAAAATTATTATTTTGTATATCATAATTTGGAGCAACATAATAAGATCGAAAATATATATCATAATTTGGGACAGAAGGAGTAAAATATATAAAAGCTAAATAAAATACATAAAAAATTAAAATAATCAGTCAATAATTAAAATATAATATTTCAAAATGATAAAAAAATTCATTTAATAAATAGATTAAATAAAATAAATTAAAAATCATTAAATAAAATCTATCAATAACAATAAACATTTAAAATAAATAAAGACAAAAAACAGATAAAAAATAAAAATAATCGGTCATTAATTTTAAATAAAATCTATCAAAAAATTTATTTAATTTTAAAAATAACGACAAAATTAAATAAATTAAAATAAAAATTTACTTATTTAAAACTTTAAATTTTCTTTATAAAAGTTACAAAATTCTGTAAATATAATTAAATTTTAACGTTATGTTTAATTTTTTAAATAATAATTTTCACAAATTTTCATAATAAATCGGGGCAATACAATTATAAAACTGCAGACCTAATAAAATATATTTGTTTCATTGAAAAATTTGAAACAAGTCACGATTCCAAGTAGAAAATTAAAACTTGGATTTCCATAATTTAAGAATCTATCCAGAAATAAATTTTCCTTTTATGTCGAATATATCCCCCATAGGACAGCTGTTATCCAGACTTGATCCGTTTCGTTGAAGCAAAGAGATTAAAAGAGTGATAGGTTTGATAAATTAATACTCTAAAATGATGCCTTCTGTTTCCAGGATTCGCTGACAAATCGAGGCCACAGTCAAATGATGAATTTGACTTTCCATTTTTATTGTAGAAATACCGGGAAAGTTTCAGAATTGTAAAATCATGCCAGCAATCAATCATTTAAATTAACTTCATTTTATGTAAATTATTGGTTCCTAAATCATTGAAGAGGATAACATAACATCCAAAAGTAGAACAATTATTTAATTGATTGACATATTCATGAATTCGGTAAAATCTTTTATCTTTTCAACTATTAATCTTTTTAAAATTCCTCTATATTCATCTCTTAAAATCGGGCATAGGGAACCTTTTCAGCTATCATCCCAAACTATATTTGTTTGTTAATTGGGTCTTAATTGACATAAAATAGAATAAATATTTATTTATATTATAAGTCATTAATAAGTTTTAATTCTTACCAATTTATGAAAAATTCATCCTGTTTCTCCCACTACTGTCGAGAAATATTTTGTTTTAAATTAACACAAAATATTGATCTGGAATCTAAAAAGAAATGAAAATTCCTAAGTCTAAGGTCAAGAGTTTCCAAAAAATTTATTTCTATCAAATAATTCGAAATTTAATTTTAATAATTTTATGGTGAAGCTTTCATATAATAAATTTTTACTTAAATAAATTCCGCAATAGGCATTTAAAATGATAAACAGTACGCTTCGAACTTATTTAATAACTATCTTCATGAAGGATTGTATTTGTTCTGAAATTGGTTGGAATTTTTTAACTGCTGAAATTATTTTTTCTAAGCTGTTGGACAGCACAATGAATCTCTATGCTGAGTTGCGTTTATATGAGATCTTTTTAATATTTTTGGTAGGTGCAAAATGAAAGACATATGCGGGCTGTTTCATTTAAGCTTTTATTGATATCAAAGCTTGGTTTTACCTACCGCTCTGAAGAGAAGGTCAGATCCTTACGGATGAGCTTCAACCTCTAAAAGGTCGTAGCATTTCGGATTTGTGTTTTAATCTTCGTTAATTCCTTCTGTGTTCCTCTGGTGTATCATCAAGCAACACAATCCATTTGGGCCAAAGGTTTGAGTACTATTATGCAGTGCTTCACGGATATATCTTAGACATACCCGCTTAATGATTTGATATTGGCGAGTTATCAGACCATTTAAATATGTATTATGTGTCAGTAGGCATTTTGACATCATTTTGATTTTTGTGTTTTTATTTTTACCTTAAAGAACCTTTTCTTGTCCATGGTCTATTAAGGTACTTGCACTAATAAACACTTTGTGCCACTAGATACAATTTTGGCTAATTATTGGATATTTCACACCTGTACCCATCTTCCAACCACATTGATGAGTGGTGCAATAATAATAATAGTAGATAATAAGGTAATAGTAGATAATACAAGGTGTAATAATAATTGTGATATTAAATATAATAGGAAATATATCCCATGGTTTAGAAAGTTGCTTAAGATTAGGGGTATATGTGTGTGATACCTTGTATCATGTATTCATCTGTGCTTGGTACTATGCCTAAATGTGGCGTATTTAGTTATGTCCTCATTTGATTTCCTCCTCAGTATAATCTGTGTTATTAGATTGTCTAAGTCGGTGCGTATACTTTGTAAGTTAGGTGGCTAAGCATTTAGCGAAATGACATATGTACTGTTTGATGTCGTTGCATTGAGGGTATGATAGCTCTTGTAAGGTAATGTCTGTTCTGGTTATTATGTTTTGTAGGTTGGTGAGTATAGTTAGTATTGTTGTTGCGGTATTATAGCGTTTCATGGTGCTGATTTCACAAGTAGAGTCAAGTATTGTGGTGAAGTTGCGTTTTTTGTTTACGTAGAATAATATCCAAAGATTCTTTTCGATATTAATTGGCTATATTAGTTCAGTCCATGAGGGGTATTTCTGAAGTGAAAAGGCAGAGAAGAAGGTTTGGAAATTTTTATCAATGCGTGCTATTCCTATGAAGCTATATATATATATATATATATATATATATATATATATATATATATATATATATATATATATATATATATATATATATATATATATATATATATATATATATATATATATATATATATATATATATATATATATATATATATATATATATATATATATATATATATACTAATTTTACCTACTGCGTATGTCATTATGTATGCTGATATTTGGTGTTGATTTAGTCAATCGGAGTCTATATCCTTTGTTGTTACTGGGATGTTTGTGGGTGGTTCGTTATTAATTTCTGTCGACCAAAGTAGTCCCATATATGCCATGTGATGTATTTTCATGTTCTCGAAGCTGAGTATTTCCTCACAGTGGCATTTGATATTGTTGAGGGGGTTGAAGACCTTATTTTTGTGTTTAACCGCAATGTGCTTAAATATTTCATTTGGTGTGGTTTTTACAGAAAGGTGGATGTCACAGAGCACTTTTCTACTGATGTAAATACATAGTAATGTATCTTCTTCATTTAACTCTAGGTTTAGGGTTAGGTTTGTTGTATGTAATGTTTGTAGGTGTGGATACTAGGGTGGAGTGAAAAAAATACTTGTTCACAATCAATTCAGCATAGTGTAGAAAAGACGTACCAATACCAGTTACAAACATGTGCAAAATATAATAAATCATAAAAATATTTTTAGGCTCTCCCAATGCAATCTAAATAAGGTATGTCGAGTTGATTTTTAGAGCACGCGATTGACGACAAGGGGCATAACTGTATAGTGTTTACTATACAGTGTATAGCGTATACCAACCAGGGCTTCCAGTGCATACATTACGTTTAACTTGATTTTAAACAATCCTAATTTGTCAGTTACTTACTTGTCGATTTACATATTCTATGACGTAATTTACCTGAAGCGGAAGTAGTGCAACAGTGTTGTTTTTAGGCTATGCAATGTATTTTTTTTCATTTGCCAGACAGAGTAGTGTATCCGCTCACTGCATCCGTGTAGACTGTGTTGGAGCATCCGCTGTGTTCACTACACTTAGAACATTAGTTTATGAGATATTATAATAATGTTGTTGGTTAAAATAGCACATGACAGTGATTATGAAATAATACTGAATACTATTCACTGAATAGAATCTCTCATATGTAGTTTACATGGTATTTAGATTGTAGATTTGTAAATAAACTGACTATTACATTTATCAAGCCTTATTATTGATAAAATAATTGTAGAGTAATAGTTCAGATAGAGTAATTTCAGATATGGCTCAAAGCACGAGGCAGGCAACTGCCCTACCGGTTTGTCCGGTATTCGGAGCTCCACTCGAACTTTCTGCCAATGTTCTTCCTACGTACAGAAATGTTATGAAGTTCTATCTCCAAACCGCAGATACGCTCACAAAGAAAAACAAGATGTATAAGTCCTCATTTGCTGATGTCGCCGATATCGTAATCGTTGATGTCATCAACATTTGGAGTAAAGCATCGGTACCAACTGTGTCATACAAACGAGCCGCCCAGTTACTGAAGGTGTACCACATCAAATTCACGAATCTTCTCAAACCGTACAAGAGTAGAAAGGACAACGACAGCTAATCGCCTGCTGCGATTGTACGTTGGATGCGAAAATTCGTCTGACACTTTGGTCACCATTGTCACATTCATCGTTCGCGTGTATGTTGTGACATGGTTCCACATCAAGCAAAATCCATCGTGCAAGGATGGAGCGAGACACGTGTTCTTGATGATCCAGAACTCGCGGTACCTGACGGACGAACTGAAGGCCATCGTGGACTCCGTCATCCAGCGCAACAGCTACTTCGCTCACCCAGAAAATCTGTTGCTGTCGTTGATGACCGACGAACGACCAAGCATTCGTGAACTAGCCCTCCGTAGAATTCTGAAGGCACGAGACCAGCCGAAGAGGAAGGGCGTTCGGCAGTTCACAGTGCCGTCGATTAACTTTGACTGCACAGACTACACCGAAATGATTGACTGGTCGACAGTGAGTGTGACCGAGTCACCAGTCACAATGAGTATCAGTGACGATGACCTTCAACAGTTCATACGTGAACCAACTACGCCCGTGGTCAAATTCAACAGATACCCATGCCACACGCAGGCTGTGGAGAGGTGCATCAAGGTGGTGACTGAGGCATCTCAGTCTGTGTGTGGTGAGAAACGACGAGACGGTTTTATCCGTACAAGACTGGAGTCTAGGGCAAAAATGCCCGTTTTTGACACAAAACGGTCTTCAATATCGACTCATTTGAATGTGTGTGCTTTTATTGAGACAATATATGTTAACACTGCGCCAAAACTGCCTAAAAATGTTTCTGATAATATAGAAGCAAATTGTATCACTATTTTTCAGTATATTATAATTAAACATTTTCGGTAAAAAATGTCCAAATATTGTCATTTTCATCGCTCGTGGGGGAGCCTAAGATATCAACTTGTCAAGTTGAACTTTTAATATCTTTTAGATGACAACACTCCACGTCTTTTCATTGCTATTCCAAGTAAAAACTCTCAAAATGATTTTTTTCCTCACTTTTCACTCCACCCTAGTGGATACGGGTGTTTCTGAGTTATTATTGTAATGTTATTACTGTAATGTAAATTGTATTTATTAAAAAATTGACTATGAATCAGTAAAGACGAATCAAAAACACTCGAAAAAGACTGTATCTAAAATTCTTGAATACAAAAAAACATCGATATCTTTACTGATTCAGTCAATTTTTAAATAAATACAATGTCGATTAAAAAGAAAAGAGGTGAAAATTGAAAGAAGTTCTTATAATACTGTAATGTACAATATTTTTATTATTATTATTATTATTTTATAACTGTTATTATTTTTTTGGTTATTATTTTATTGCCGTTATTTTTATAATTATTATCATTATTTTCAAAAATTCAAAAACTAATCTGTGATTAGCTTTTTTTTTAATAGAAAAAACTTTCTTATACTAATTTTTATAAAATTTTTATAAAAAATTTTTATATAAAAAATATATTATAGAAAAAATATCGATCGAAAATTAAAAACGAATTAAGAGCTGAAAATATTTTTTAAGAACAAGACTTTAAGAAACAATAAATGGGAAATATTTTTATTAAAGCGAGTTTAATTGTATATATTATGGTAGTTTTTTTTTCGCATAATAAATTTTTCTAACTTTTAATAATTGTAATTTTTGTTTTCCAGTTATATAAATATCTATTGCAGGGTTTCCCAAACTTTTTTTGCAATGGAACCCTTTGCAAGCAAATAAATTTTGACGGAACACTTGGCTTATTTTTTAGGTTGATTAATTCCTAATAGGAAAAATTAAAAAAAATGTTATTAAACAGCTAATCCTGCGACATCTGTAGATTCATCCATTTGCAATGCATATTCACTGCAAACGAATTAACTCTTTCTCTATGCTAGTATGAAGATCTTTAATGCGCCGTGAAACGGTATTATTTGATAATTGTAGTGCATCTATTTTTTAGTAGCCTGCTTGTTAAGAACACATGACATCATTTCTTTCGCACATGGCTTAATGAGTGTCTCTCCAATTGTATCAGCTTCACCATTAAGTGCAATGTGATAACTCACCCGATAAAATGCCCCTGTTGCATTTTCATTTTCAGTTTAAGTCATTGTAATCATTTGAAGTTTAGAATTTTCTAGTGAGTCTCGTTGTATCTTAAAAAATGTATGTCTTTTCCTTTATAATCAGTGTGCTTTCTTTCGAGGTGCCTACGGAGTTTTGCTGGAGCCAGTATTTTATAACATAAAACACGCATTGCACCAGGAGCATCTGAATTGCCAGTAGATGTAAATCCCAAATTTAAATAACTTTCATCGTACTTCCGTTTTTCGTAGATGACACTTGTTCTTTAATATTAGATTTTGAAGGAACCACAGATTTTGGATCATTTTCATTTTCAATGATAGACGTATCATTAGAAGTAAGCCTTCATTTTGTTGAACTTCCTGCTTTCAACCAGAAATCCATGGAAAGATTTTGAATAATATTTAAATTCTGAAATAAGAACAAATTTTTGACATTGTAAGCAATCAGACTAAATTAATATTTAAGAAAATCGTTACATATTTATTCAAATTTAGTTTATTTATTTTCGAAATATATATATTTATAAACAAATTTATATATATATTTTTATAAATTGAAAAGAGAGTTTGAAAACTATAAATCAGCAATATATCGATGTTTGTTGATTTATAGTCTTCAAACTCTCTTTTCAATTCAATGGATACAATAATCAGTGGTGAAATTGGAAGAAATAAAAGTTCTTATAATAATATATATATATATATATATATATAGATTTATGATTATGGCTTGTATTACTAACCTTTGATTTCCAAATGTAGATTCATATACATACATGTATTATTTATGAAGTTTGGGTTCTCCTTTAGACGTTCGATATTTGATTAATAAGGAATATTTTCCACAACTAATTTCCCACGATTTTTTCACCAACATTTATGACACCATGCGCGTATATAGTTCGACTAATTACTAACAAGAATGTAGTAAGACTGGTTGATTTTAACATTATTTCGAAAAAATATGGTTTGAATTCGTTGGGAACAGAAATTTCGTGAAACACGTGCAAATCCGTTATCCCGTTGTTTTTGTTTCCACATCGCACAAATGTTCTTATCACAGTAATAAATTTCAAAGATTTTTTTAGGATGTAAAATGAAGATTTACAGCAATAATAGCATAAGCGGTTCTTTTCAATTTCCATTTTCTTTTCCAATTTACTACCTGGAAGGGTCTAGTACCTAACTTAAGAACTATTGTGAAATATTTTTACAAATAATAATCTCTTGTGAATAATATCAGTGGTGTTGAAATATGAATATGTGCATATTAAATTAAATTCTTCCGACAAATTGTTGCGGAACCCCTTTTCAGGTTTAACGGAACACTAGTGTTCCGCGGAACACAGTTTGGGAAACCCTGATCTATTAGAATTAAACATATTAATACACAAACACCCCGATTATCCCGATATCCCAACTTTTCTTTTTAAAAGTATTTTTATGATGATCTATTGACATGTGTAACAACTGCAGATTTATTCACCCTATTTAAATAAATACTTTCTTTTGTCAAATAATGTAAGAAACCGGATGACTTACGATGATTTATTGTTTCTTTCCATTAAAACATATTAATTAATTTCAAATTAATTTTTTCTTTATTAAAAATAATTGAATATTTTAAATTAAATGCTTTTGATGTTCAAGATTTGTTGATAAATATATTTTATTGATGAAACTGAAACATTTAAATGATGTCATACTGAGATCATCAAAGGTGTGAATGTGTGAAAATGCATTTTTTATAAATTATTTTATTTCAAGAATTCCGTTGAAGAAAATGAAACAGAAAACCATTAATAACTTAAATAGTTACAAAATTGTCAAAATACTCAGACTCACTCTTCCGTCTGATTTGGTGCGACTTCATACATCCGATATGCATCCGGAATGATGAGTGATGCTCTGAATTTCAGATATTTAATCAAATAAACATTGTTATAAATTTTATTTCCTTTTTTTTCAAAATTAAACTTTCTTATATCACATTAAAATTTTATAAAAACTTTCAAAAATATTTTTATAAATTCTTACAAATTTGTGAACTGCTTTTTTGATCAATGGACTGCATATCACAGCTTTTATTAAAAACTTGACTATGAATCAGTAAAGATATATTTTTGAAAAACATGCGAAAAGGAATGAACAAAATACAACATTAGTTCTGGTAAAGATTTTTCATTGTTGATACTATTTTCATGATCTTTTACAAATACCCAAATCATAGGATTATATTTTTCTTCTCCCTGATTTATAAAATAAAGAGTAATAGCAGGCAAATTTTTAGTAACATATCAATTGCGTTATACAAGCTTACCCACCCTGTTGAAATGTGTCTTAATGTTTCATAACATGTAAGATCCAGAAAATCAAAACAATTTCTTAATTCTTTGACATTACATGTACTTGATGAAAAGTTACCGTCATCATTAGCAATATTAAAATAACGAATGGTAATTGGATAAAGTGGAGACATTAAATGATAAATACTTACCAATAATTAATACTGATTCAAGAACATAGAGAGCTAATACGCTTTGCACAGTAGATTGAATCTATAAACATGGACCTGCAAACCAGTTGCGGCTCGTACTCAAAAATTTGTGAAAGCAATAAAAAAAATTTTTTTATTTATATAAAAACTAAATTCTTCTTGTTTTTCTACAAAATTCTTTAATTACTAAATCATAAAAATTGTCTTTAGTACCCAAAAGTTATTTTTAAAAGATATTAAAAATTTAAAATATAGAATTTCTCAAAATTGAAGTGCATTGCTTACATGGCCGAGCCGCCACTGCTGCACACTTTATTTCCACATTCAATAAATAAATAGGTATGATGTCAATTCTTATGTATCAATTCTTATGATGTTACTTTATCATTAAATTTTGAACTTTTCGGTTAAAAAATTGATTAAGATTGGGACTATGAGTGAGTACAGATATTATTTGTTTATGATTAATTCCTTCCATATGAGATTTCACAGCTTTTCAATCATCTCACTTTACATTAAACGTAAATATTGCAAGTAGAACACCAAGCCATTTGATTACATTTTCGAACCGGTCGTAACCAGTTTTGAAATTATTTTTGTATAAGCTAAACTTTATTAAATTTATAACATCGTTTTCTCTTTGTAGGATTAATAATAACTTTATATGGATCATATTTCAACAGTCTTATATTTCATTTGTACTTTTTTTGTATATATTTTTGATTATTCCTCACCTCCATCCGCTCAATAATCAAATTGCCCCAACGTTGGGAAACACGGATCTATGGCCTAAAAATGATATACGATATTCAGAGTTTGAATAATAAATAATAATATAATTAATAAATGTTAATTTCTCTAATGACTTAAGATAAATCAAGAAAACTTAATTTGTTTTATTTAAATGCATAAACATATGAGAGGTCATTGTTAAAACATTTACAAGCAAATAAATTTCTTCCAATTAATTACAGTTAAAAAATAATAAAATATTTCCTATGAAAAACAAAAATTGAAGAAATGCCAGCACAAATCATACAGAAACAAATTTATTCAACAACATTTGAAATGAATTAATAATTCAAAAAAATTAAAAATTAATTCAAAACAAATATTGCCATTAGTTGAGCATCTTAAATTTCGTCTTTCGATTCTGTAAGTTTTAGCTTTGTCAGCCATTCAAACAAATGAAACCTGATTTTTTGATGGCTGCCTCAACTTTCATCAAGTCTCTTTGGAATAAATAAACCGATTCATTAATGGACTTTTGCTATGGATATTTGACAAACTGTACAAACTTATTTACTAAAATCTTTTATTATTATTATTATTATTATTATTATTATTATTATTATTATTATTATTATTATTATTATTATTATTATTATTATTATTATTATTATTATTATTATTATTATTATTATTATTATTATTATTATTATTATTATCATTATTGTAACGAGTTTAACAACTGATTTTAAATTAAAACTAATTAAACTAACTAATTACATTTTGTATTTATTATAATAAAATCTATTTTGGGTTAAATAGTGATAAAATATAAAGGAAATGAGCAAATTTGTCTTAAACTTATTTATTAAAATTTAATCAAAAATCAAAAACTTAACTTTCTCTATTGATGATTTAAAATTTTAATTTATAATATAACAAACAAATCAAAAGTGAACAAAGAATATAGAAATTGACTGATGTGAATGAAATTATGAAAACCGATATTTATGGTAGAAGATAAAACATTAAGAAAAGTTAATTTGTTATAGTATTTGATTGTCATGTATACTGAAAATTAAATTTATAGAACTTGAGTGTTAAAGTTTTAAAATGTGCCATTTATATGAAAAATTGACGCATCAAAGAAATTTACTATGGCAAGTTTTTGTATTTAATTATTAAAATTTAAAATAATTTATTTTTTCTTTTTTTTTGATTAAATTTAAAAAAACCAAGAACTTCGTTATTAGTTTAATAAAATATTTTATTAATATAAACAAAGTTTATTGAAATTAGGAATTATAGCAAATTTATTCAATATGTAAAATGTTTTTTTCCTTCATACAAATTTAGGCTTGGGAGTCAGTAAAGAAATATTCGACTCCAACAAAATTACATACTGCGTCTTCAATATTAAAAACTGTAAAATTTAAAATACATTTTTTAAACAAATTTAATCAATTTTATGATGTTAAATTTTGGAATTTATTTCATTTTATTAAAATTTAAAATAATCATATCAAGTTTATATTTAAATAGCATCATTAAATTTAAAAATGGAGTCAGAGTTGAACCATTTCCCAATTACCGCTTATCTTTTCATAAGTCCCTCTTGACTTTTACTCCACAACCCTAATTTAGACTCACTATTTTTTTCTATTTTTAAAATACAACAAAATCTGCCTTTAATCTTCCAAGTTACATTCTGTCAATTACGGTAAAATATTTCGTTAAGCAAGTAACCTTCACCCTAAGACCAAGTTCAATTTGAATTCATGACCGAAGGAACATTTAATCTTATTAAATATTATATTTCCTTAGAATAGCATTTATTTTGTTTTACTAATCTCATGAAAATAAATTATTTTTAGAAATGTTTCATAAATATTTTAGATAATACTCAGACAACTAATTCCTGGAAGTGTTCAAAGCAATTATGATGATTCAAGTGTAAAACATGATCAACATTTTTTATAGTATTTCTTCAATCGACAGACAGTAAAATTATGAAAAATTACATAATCTCCGTAGGGTTTAAATTTCTTTTCCTTTATTTCTATTTAAAATTTTTAGAAATGCATTTAGTCTAATAAATGTATAATAATAAAAATAATAATAATAATGTATAATAATATTCCGCACTAAAAAAAGTTTAATAATTTAAAACAAATCGTCTATAACCCGCACTTATATTTTCTTGCATTTTTAAATGAATTTTTTAATTTTTAAAAAATTTTATTTTGTATTATTTTGAAATAAAAAATACTATTTTACACTGAAACATTTTTTATGTAACATTTTCTTTTTATTATTATGGATTTTAATTTAAAATACGATCTCGAAATATTAAACCTTACTATATTTATTATTAATATTATAATAATAAATAAAGTATTTTTAAAAAAGATTTTACATAAACTTTTGTTGTTTGATCAAATTTAAAAATTGATAATGGTTTCAGACACATTATTTGAATTTTAAATACTTTCAGAGAAATTTCTTTTCGGATATCTGGAATTAAAGGAATCTTAACTTAAAAAACATTGAGATTTTATGAGTTTTTTTAAAAAAATAGAATTTTATGAATTCCAAAATGAATTCTTTTTTGAAAACATGTTTATTAAGAAAAATGTTTTTTTATGCTAACCGATTTTCATGTAGTGATAATTTTGGAATGGAGGAAATATAATAAATTTGAATTTTGTTCAAAAAACAAGAGTTTAAATAAAAAAAATATTTAAAACCACTTTTTTCAGCACCCATTTTTACTCGCATTTTGCCCTTCCAAACAACTAAAAAAGCAAAAAATAGTGCATAACCCGCGCGTTATACACGCTGAAATACGGTACCTCTGGACAAATATTTTATAATTCTAAATTTTTTGAGAATATCTAAATAATAAAAGATTGAATAATTATTGTCAAAGTGAATAAAAAGAATCGACTGGAAGAAATAAGAAAACATTAGAGAAATGCAAAGAATTGTAAAAAATCAAACAATCAAATAAATACGTCAAGATCATTTTTAATTAAAAAGTGCAAAGTAAAGAAGGGGAAAAAAAGAAAAGCAAAGTCGAAATTAAAATGGCATATCTCAATAGCTTGTTCGAGATACAGAAAAGTGATCACTAAGGATCCCGAGAGCTGGTGTCTTCGAAATATTGCATATTTCGACAGCTGTCAGAGATGATAAAAAAATTGGAGATGACCAAATAGAATGTACACTAAGGACAAAACTAAACGAAAGTCAAAATCATTAAATGCCTTTAGATTATAGACCAAGGGTGGGCACGCATGAGTTCAATGAGAGACATTTTCCGAAAATTTATTTTTTAAAGAGCCACCATAGTGAACTACATATTTTTTTTTATTTCATTAATTTGATTAAAAAAGACTTAAACGCTATTAAAAACAATTATTTCAAAATTTAAGTAACAAACATAAAATATAATAAAAATCCATTAATAAAAAGTAATAAAATTTCTTGAATTAACGAAGACTTTTGGTCAAATCTTTGAAATTTGGTGTATACTTTGTTAAAGCTGTTCGCAGCAATTCTGTAAGATGCTGATTGGTCAACTGTGAACGATATTTCGACTTCACGAACTTCATTGTGGAGTACAAAGATTCACAACAATATGTTGTACCAAAAATTGAAATTAGACGGCAAGCAGCTTGTTTTAAGTGTGGATATTTTGCCTCTGGTACGAGTTTCCAAAATTCAATTATAGAAGTAACTTTATGGTGCATTTGCAAAGCCTGGTCCTCTTTCATATCTAATAACTCCAATTCCCCAACCGCTTTTTTAACAAGTATTACTTCAGAAATTGGAAATCCATCTTCAATAATATCACAAATAAATGGGTTCACAAAAAATGCAAATGTAGATTTAAAACTTTTCAAATCTTCAAACCTACATTTGAAATCCGCTTGCAATTCTTCCAATTTTTCACTGTATTCGTTTACTTTTTCTTCTGTGATATCAATTTTATTATTTTTTATTCGTGGAAAATGATTAAATATTTTCGACCTAAGATCGTTCACAAAAAGCCGAAGTTTAGCTTCAAAACTAAATAACGTTTGTGACAAATCAATAATTATCTTTTCTTTTCCTTGTAAAGCCAAATTTAATATTTGCAAATGTTCCATAATGTCTGTAAGGAACATTAAGTCAGAAAGCCAAGTTTCATTTTCTAATTCTGGGTATGCTATTCCTTTTTCTTTGGTAAATATTATGATAGGATTTAAGAGTTCCACAAAACGGTCCAAAACATTGTAAGTTGACAGCCATCTAACAATACACCATAAGGAGACATCATTGGGCAATTCATCTGTTTCATCATTTAATCTTAATTCTTCTAAAAAGTTTTTAAATTGACGATGTGTTTTGGCATTTGTTCTAATTAAATTCACAATCTTCAAAACAATCTTCCACACATTTTCATATTTAAAGTACTTCGCTATGAGATGCTCGCGATGAATTATGCATTGAAGAGATAAGAAATGAGGAATATTTGGATCTCTGTTTAAAAGACCAATGAGACCTTGATTTTTCCCCATCATTGCAGGCGCTCCGTCTGTCGCAACACTTACAAGTTTATCACGCGCAAATTCAAACTTGTCCATCACTACATCAAGCGCAGTTTTGACATCGATACCGCGAGTTGTTTCTTTAAGAGCTACTAGGTCTAAAATTTCTTCCTTTACTTTTACGTCAGAAGATACAAAGCGGACAAAAACGGCTAATTGTGGAACATCCTGAATGTCAGTAGACTCGTCGAGAGCTAAACTGAATGCTGTACAATTTTTTAAATCACACATCAAATTATTTTCAACATTTTCGCTAATTTGGCCAATTCGACGCGCAGTTGTACGACGTGACATAGGAATACGTGAGATCAATTTATGTAGTTTTGAGTTATCCGGATCCAAAACTTTAATCACTTCTTCCAAGTTTCTCTTAATAAATTCACCTTCTCCATATGTACGTTTAGCACGAGCTATATTCCAAGCTATCAAAAAACTAGCTTCGTTGGCACTGTCATCTTCTCGACTAAAAGAAGACATTAGTCCTTGTTGGTTATGAAGCCCTGATTGCAATGACTTAAGTTTTTCTGTTCGCAATTTTGAATTGAGTGGATATTGAATTGATAAGTGTGGATGACTTACTTCATAGTGTCGACGTAAATTGGTTACTTTGTAGTTGGAAATTGTAACTTTACAAATAAGACACAACGATTTACCATTATTGTCAATAAAAAAAACTTTTCTGTCCATTCTTCTTGAAAAGTTCTATTTTCTTGTTTGTATTTTCGTTTTTTGATGTTTTCTGAGGTCATTGTAATAATAAATTTGAATAACTTATATTACTGAAATTTAAACAAAATAATAAAAAGACATAAATTTAATTTTAATTAATTTAAAATTTTAAAATGCTTCATAAAAAATCTTCTTACCAAATTTTTCAAAAAACACGAATAGAAAACTATACTAAAATATACAAACGACCGCAATATTGTACAAACAAAAATACTAACTAATCAAAATTCACTAAATTTCACTAAATTTATTTTCATTGCTTCTCTCTCGTTGTTATAACAAAGCGCCGCCTACTACAAAATAATTTTAAAAAGCAGTAAAATGTGAAAAACAATGTTTCGTTAATTTTTAACATTTATGAAAATACAATTGCAACAAAAAATTTTTTTTTAAAAATTCAGTTGAAAAAATTTCAAAATAAAAAAATCGAATTCAATTTTCAAATTCAATTATCAAAAATTCAATTATCAATGAGCCGCATGCGGCTCTAAGAGCCGCATTTGCCCACCGTTGTTATAGACTATAAAAGGAAATACAGCTTGAATGAAAACAGAATCTAGAGCAGTGGTTTTTTAAGTGGTGGTCCGCGAGACCTAGCGTTAACAATTACCGGTCCCCACCATCAAAAGGTTTAACAACCCCTACTCTATGGGACAAAATTTCTAGAGGAAACAGAATTTGTAAAGAAAAGAAGAAACAGAATTAAAAAGAATCTGAAGTTATCAAAAAAATTCAAGTCAAAGCTAAGAAAACAACCAGATCAAATTTACCGATCATTAAAATCAGAAACAGTAGTCAAGAGGTTGTGAATTACAAGTTTTGTTGTAAACATGCCATTTCTCCCAAATGGTTGTAATAAGTACTCAATTTGTCATTGTAACAGATAATTATTTGTGTCACTGTAAATTGATAATCAATTGTGTTAATCAATAAAGTTTATACTGTATCTTTTCCTGTTAAATGTTTCTTTCATTGGGCCACATATGTCCATATATATTTTCTCGAAGGGTTCGGATGCCTCAAGTACTTTTGGTTTCTCTTTCATCTTTGTAGTTACAACTTTAACTTTTTGGCACGATTCGCAATTTGATATTGTCGTTTTTACTTCCTTTATTAGATCTCTCATATCAAAATTGTTTTGTATGTATTTGATAACTTTGTCAACTCCAGCATGACACAGTAATATATGTGTTTTGTTAATCATTTCTCTTCTTTTGCTCTCTGGTATCCATATTCTTTTATCCTTGGTATAAATAATATTATCCTCTATTATAAACCTTCCACTCGTTTGCGTTCTTATTTTATTTTTAATCTCCTCTATTTCATCACTATTCATTTGCCATTCCTCTCCTTTGTCTTCAGTCATTATATTTAACATTCTTGTTTTCATTCTTCCCATTTTAGGATTATCGTGTTCCATAAGACATTGTACACATGTGCCACACGTTTTCCTCGATAACATGTCTGCGTTAGTATGTAGTGTACTCTTTCTAAATTCCATTTTTATATCAAGGCTACTTAAATAGTTTATCCAGGCCTGGAATTGAGCTGTAATTGGCTTCTTCGTGGTTAGCATAAATGTTATTGCTTTATGATCTGTACGTAGTGTAAATCTTTTTCCATATAAATAGTGATTGAAATGCCGACAAAAATAATATATAGCCAGGAGTTCCTTTCTTGTAATACAATAGCCTCTTTCGTGGTCATTCATCGCATGTGAGCCATAAGCGATAACTTGCTCATATCCAATGTCATTCTTCTGTGATAAGACTGCGCCGATTGTATCGAAACTTGCATCCGTATCCAGTATGAATTCTTTCTTAAAATCAGAAAATACCAAAATCGGTGCGGTTATTAATGCCAACTTCATATTCTCAAAAGCCTGCTCACAATTTTCATTCCATATTATTTTTTCGCTATTTTTACCACATATACTCTCTAAAGCTCTTGCCTTGTTTGCGTATTCTTTAATAAATTTTCGATAATAGTTGCAAATACCCATGAAACTCCTTAAATTTTTCACACATTTCGGCCTTTGAAATGATTGAATAGCTTCAATTTTGCTCTGATCCGTTTGGATGCCGTCTCTATTTATAATATGGCCTAAGAATTTCACTTCGCTTTTCAGTATTTGACATTTTTCAGGATTAATTCTTAGTTTATCTTCTGCGATTTTCTGCAATACTCTTTCCAGCAGTTTATAGTGTTCTTCCATTGTGTTAGTAAAAATTAATATATCGTCCAGATAAACCATTACCCCGTCTTTCCATAAATCCTTTAATATCTTCGTCATGAGCTCTTGAAAGGTTCCTGGTGCTGCCGCGATGCCAAACGGCATTCGGTTGAAACAGAATTGTCCCTCTTTCGTTGAAAAAGCTGTTTTCTCCTGTGAATCTCTATCCAACTTCACCTGATAGTATGCGTTTCCAAGGTCAATAGAACTAAAATATCTAGTACCATGCAAAGCATCTAAGATCTCGTCAACTTTAGGCATCGGGAACGCTTGTCTTTCAGTAATTTTGTTAAGTTGTCTAAAGTCCAAACAGAGTCTGATATCCTTCTTTTCCTTCTTCCAAACGCACACTAAAGGGGTATTCCAAGGTGAATTACACTTCCTTTTAATATTATTATCCTCCAGATTTTTAATAGCCATGTTTATTTTCTCTTCCAAGTTTATAGGCTGTCTTCTGGGCTTTATCATTATTGGTCCGCCATTTGTTTCAATTTTATGTTGAATTAAATCAGTGCATCCAATATCCCACTTGTCAACCATGAAAACACATTTATTTCTCTTGATAATTTCTACAAGCAATTTATCTTCTTTTACTTTCAACTTCTCTATCGCATGTTGGAATCTTTCTTCATTTGTAATATTCTTCCCAAATTTAGCATCAATTTCACATATACGTTCGCTAGATATCATTTCACCTTCTTGAATCCATCTTAATTCAATACCGAATTGTTTCTGTAATTCTATACCCCCAATAACATCTGGGACAATGTTTTGTACGACGGTAAAGGTCACTATTTTTGTTAGCTTCCCTATCTTTACCTCAATTTGAACTTTTCTTATAGTCTCCAATTTACTGTCATTTGCACACCTTAGCATTTCATCTGTTTTTATTATCTCGACTTTGTCCAATTTATCCAGTACTGCTTTAGACATTACATTAACTCGTGCTCCTGTATCTAACAGACACTCGATTCCGCGCCCCTGAATTTCAAGTGTTATACTTGGTCTACCTTGCATTTTATGATAAGTCATACGAGGTCCTTTCCATTCGTCTTTCGTAAATATATTTTGTTCCACTTTGTTCTTTATACTATTGGAAATTTCATTAATCCACCCAATCTTATCTTCATTCATATCAAATGACTTTTTTAGGAAACTATATACTTTTTCTCCTGTTCTTTCATCGCTACACATTATGTTGCTGTTTTCATTTCTATGATCTATACTGCTACTTTTATAAACATTAAAATTAGTTTTATCATCCATATTATTACATAAATCTTTACTAAAAAAATTAAAATTATTTACACTATTCAAATTATTTACATTATTATAACCAGCATTTTCATCAAAATCAAAATTACCTAATAAATGGCTCCTATCATCGCCTCCTGTGATGGAGCTTCCTCGTTTGGGTATTGCATTTCGTCGTATTTCTCTTCGGCTTCACTTGAATAATTCAGTTGATAGTTTGCATCTTGATTTCCAATTGCTGCTACCTCTCTTCTGTATACTGATTGTTCTGTTGAAATCGGCCCCCTTTATTTCGGTGTGCTGCATTATTTCTTCCGTAATGATTCATTTTCGGCTTAAATCTTTCTAGGTTTGTATAGCATTCAGTTTCTTTGTGACCTTGTAGATGACATCTCCTACACAGAATGTTTGGACATTCTCGGCGTACGTGTCCATATAATCCACATCCAAAACACTGAATCTTCCTCTTCATAGTACATTCTCGGCTTAAATGACCTGGTTTTTGGCATGTCCAGCATACGACGTTCTTAGTCGCTTCCAATGGTTTTGACATTGGCATCGTATTTGTCTGTGCGGGTCTTTGAACGGCATCTCTGTAGGTTTTGACAGGTTTCATATAAGTTATAGGTCGGATGGAGTTAACATGGTTTATAGCTTTATTCACTTTCTCAACTTTTCTAATTGTGCTTTTCTAATTTCTTCTGACGTCTTTAGTTCTTGCATTTCTATTTCCTTTTTAACTTTTTTCTCTCGAGCCCCATTCATGAATAGGCACTTTTTAATTTCTTCTTCGTTCCACTCATGTCGCAGTAATCTTTTGGTTAATTTCTCTACTTTTTCGATAAAGCGGTCTGCTGAATCGGATCCTTGTTCATAATTTAGAGCTTCCTTTAAGTCTTCGAATAATGATTTTGGCCTCGAAAATGCTAATCTGAGCTTCTCTTCAAATGTTTTTCCTTCTGCTTTTTCATATTCATCGTATAATGGTTTATCCAACAGAGTGGTAACCAGAATCATCTGCATCTTGACAGATGTTTTCGTAATATTAAAAAAATTTTGGCATTCTTTGATGAATTCTTCCAGGTCGTCGTCTCTGTGGAATCTTTCTGGTAGCAACCTGCTAATCAATAGGTGTCCTGGCGTGGTCGCCATGTTAGCCGCAACAACGTCGAATTCATTCTCAATCTCCATAATTAATAAATTAAACAAATAAAATTACTAAATTTATTTTATTCACAAAACTGCGCTTTTTTGTAATATTCAAACAATCTGTTCGAGACTTTTTTATTATTTTAATTTTGATGCTGATTTCAATGCTGGTTTAATTTATTTTAATATTTAATATATTTTAATTTATTTTTATATTTTAAACTTACTTTAATTTATTAATTTAAATATTTATATAAAAATTTATGTAATCTGATATATACAATTTAAATGTTTATTAGCAATATTCAGTTTTAACTAAAACGTTGTCAACAGTTAAAGACAAAATTTCAAGAAAATTAAGAAAATTAATGAAAAATGTGAAAAATCGAAAATTCAATATTTTCTGCAGAAACAATTATAAGCAGGTAGCAAATTTAATGATTAATGCGAATATAATTATTTTAAACCGACGGAGTCTCTAGACCAGTGGTGACCAACCCAAATCAATCGAAGGGCCAAATTTTCGGAAAAATACTATCAGGGGCCACAGTAAATTCATTTAAATAAATATAACTCGTTTTTACGATTTAAGTAAACTTAGAATCAATTTTTTAAATTAAAAACATGCTTAATTCGAATATGAATTCTAAAAAAGACAATTATTGATTTGATGTTCAAAATTGTGTCCGGGCCAAATCAAAACGCTTCGCGGGCCACCGGTTGGCAAAGAATAATTCCAGGTATGGAGTCCGAGTTAATTAAAAATTAGAAAACAAAAAACATGTTGATCAAAAAAATGATCTACAATTTTTCGAAATTTCACAAAATATTAAATTTAAACAAACAATTATTATATCATTAAAAGATTCCTCAATTCAGTTGTAAATTAAAACCATAATTAACTTCATTAGAATACAAAATAAAGGGGAAAATGTACGATTAAATGTCGAAGCAAACCAGATAATGTTTAATGACAAAAACATCCCAGATGGAGTACATCAATTATTTCCAGTAGCTCCATAGTTATCCTTGAAATAAATAACGAAAACATTTATTGTAAACAGGATAGCATTGATATTTTATGATTTTTTGTTTAAATATACACAACTATGTTTACAACAGCTGTTATCAAATATATCTAGCTCATCGTAATGAAAATCATAACGATAATAATAATGGTAATAAATTGAAACTTCTATATCTGCTATTTATATTTATTAAATTATTGTTTTAGTATATTATTATAATAAAATGTAACAGTTAAGGTAAATAAATTATTTTTTTATTTTTCAAAGCAGCGAATTTTACCCTTTTAGCCATTTCATTATTTATATATTTTTATAAAATATCGATTTTTTATTATTTTTAATTATTTTTCAGAAATACAAACTTTTGTTTGAATAGATCTGACTTCCTTGGTAATTATGTTTAAAATGTATAACGTAGTTTATAACGAATGAGCAGTTACTGGCATTGACCATACTAGGAATAGAGAAGTGTTTCACATTCGTCATTTGCACAGATCCTTCTTAAGTTTATGTTTGGTAATATTTTGGTAATAATATCGGCACTAGTCGACACCTTATGAATCACAACAACCAGATTTAATTTAAAAACTTGCCAACCATCCAGTTGTAGCTTTGAATATCGCTGCAGTGTGTAGTGCATGCCGGGAACATCGGTATTATATTTATAAATTATAGTTCATGCTTACACCCTTTTAAATTCTAATTTAAACGTTTAACTAAAAATTTTTTAACCCGAACTTTGTCCGGGAACCCGGGACTCGAGACTTAAAAACGGTGACGATTACGGTTAATCGTAATGTCTAACCATCCTAATTGTAATTATATTTACTTTTAAATAGTTAATATATTCACAAAATATTATTTACATATAATAATTATTAAATGCTAAATTTATTAATATATCATTTAATTCAATTCTGGTCGGCTGAAGATCAAATAGTTTATTGTAAAAGTCTTTGTACGATAAATGAAACGAAGTCATGGGGAATAATATCTTGACAACTGAAATAATATTTGAATAACCATTTTTAAATGTCTAGCATTATTTCAGCAAGATATAAAATGTGACAAATGACTATATAGAATTTAAGGGGAACGTCCAGGCCTAGATTTACCTTAGGCTGACAAGGCTGAAGCCTAGGCCCTTATTGGTGGGGCCTGAAATTTTGTATTATTATTATAAAAACCTATTACATCATTTAATTATTTGCAGATTATTATATTTATGTAAAACAAATTTATTGGTTAATATATACGTCGTAGGCAAATGGTAATTTTAGGAAAATAACATTTTCAAGGTCATATTATTATTTTAAAAAAATATTATTATTTTCAAAGTTCTATTATTATTATTATTATTATTATTATTATTATTATTATTATTATTATTATTATTATTATTATTATTATTATTATTATTATTATTATTATTATTATTATTATTATTATTATTATTATTATTATTATTATTATTATTATTATTATTATTATTATTAATATTATTATTATTAATATTATTATTATTATTATTATTATTATTATTATTATTATTATTATTATTATTATTATTATTATTATTATTATTATTATTATTATTATTATTATTATTATTATTATTATTATTATTATTATTAGTATTAATATATATACTCCTAGTCTATCCAACAAAATATTCTGTCCCCCTATGGGTATTAGTCGTAAGGGTACTGGTCTCACTCAACAACTCGCAAGGGTATTATTATGAAATAATAGCTAAAGCTATTTGACCAGGCAAATGGCATTTGCCTAGCCAAATGTTATTTTCCTAAAATTACCATTTGCCTACGACATATACAAAATTATTTATACATATACAAAATTTGAATAAAAAAATTCCATTTTAAATATACATTATTCAAAATAAAATTATCAAACATAAATGATAGTTAAAAGATTTTCAATAAAGTACTAAATTAAATAAAAGATCAATTTATCCTAATTCAATTATCTTTTAAAATTCCTAATCTATTAAAACTACCTATATTTTATCGACCAAAACATGTATGCAAACGAATTTGAATCAAACGAAAGCCAAAGAAAAGCTAGAAAACCTAGACAACAAATATCGGTTGATATATTGAAAAGGATTAGAAAAGGGTTAGAAAAAGAATTTAATAAACATATCGCAGAAGGTGCTGATATATCCTTAAAAACAGCATACAAAATTGTCGATAAAATTTCGGAATGTATGACAAATGAACAAATTTTATCGAAGAAAAAAGGAAGACCTGTTAAAAATGAATGCATAGCAAAAACGAAAATATCCGAACTTTTAATGAAAGATTCTTATTTTTCCCAAAAAGAAATTTAAATTGAACTGAGAAAACTTGGGATTAGAAAATCGCAAAGTACTAGATGCAGGGACTTAAAAACAATGGAGTATACTGGGAAAAGATTAGTTCGGATGCCTGTAGATCGAAAATCAGAAAAAAATATAAATCTCCGACAGGGATATGGAATAATGATAAGTTTTGTTCCAGATAATAATTTAATATTTTTAGATGAAACTAGTGTAAATCTACACCAGAGCAGAAACTATGGCACTCTCCCAAGAATTGTAAGGCTTTTAAAATTGTTAGAGACACTAACATTTCTTGCATGGCATTAGGAATAATTGGCTTTAAAGTAAAAGATGGTCCTTTTGATGGAATTGTATTTATTCAATTTATAAATGAATCTTTGATACCACACATTTTATTGCATTCTAATGATGTTTTAGTCCTTGAAAATTGTACCTTTCACAAAAGAAGTGAAATAATTAATTTATTTAATCAACATTAGGGCATTCAAAACCGAGAATTTTTTTGGAACCGGGTTTTCGGTGCTAGAATGTTCCAGAAACGGGTACCCGGTTCTGGAACCGGTGCTGAAAATGTAAATAAAAAATAATAAATTATAAGTAAAAAAGCATTTTTATTATAAATAATTTTTATTATAATAAAGGAACAAAAATAAATTCACAGAAATTCAATATATAAATAAACACAATTCAATTTAATAAATAAAAAGCTATTAGCTTCTCTAAATGTCCGCTTCCGTTTTAAAATGTGTTCGTAAGAAACTTAAAATGTCTAAACTTTGATCGTTTAGTGATGATCTAATTTTTGTACAAACCATACCACAATTGGAAAATACGCGCTCTGAATCTACGCTCGTAGGTGGAATGGATAACAAGTTTTCATAACAGGTCTGGAGATTCTTTCCACGATTGCTCTCCAGTTCGAAAAAAGCCAATTCTTTTTTTATAACATTAGTTATGTCTCTAATTGTTTTTGTTGGTGGGGTAATAGTGGAATTTACATCCTTGCTAATGGCACGGTTAAGCTTTTCCTCCAACGACAATTCTATTCCAATTTCAACATCATTGTCTGAGTCCGACTCAGATGACTGCTGGCTTCCTTCGAGTGGATTTGATAGGCCAATTATCATGTTTGCTATCGCTGACTTTGTCAAATGTTCAAAGTTTAAAACGGAGTCTGGATCCAGTTCTGCATAATCTTGTTTGCTTTTATGTAAATATTGCAGCAAACTAGCCACTTTCGTTCGTCGTTGATTTATGCGATAACAAAGCGAGTCCTTCATTTGCAGAGCAAATTCACTGCAACCGAGGTTGTTTATCATAAACAAAATTGTCGTGTCAGCTGTTAATAATGTCGCATCTCGGCGGCATAAAGCTTCTGCAGCTAATTTTATTGGTTCAAGTGTTGTTACTAAATCATTAATCATATTCCACTCTTCGTCTTCGAATGAAAAACTTGAATTGAGATCTATTAAAGATTTTCGAATGTTGTTTTTTAATTTACGAAATCTTTCAAGCATACTATAAAGGCTATTCCATCTTGTCTTTACATCAATTATCAATTGCAATTCCTTTTCAAATTCTTCTTTGATGTATTTTTGAAGAATTTCGTTTTTAGTTGGTGATTTACGAAATAGTTCTAATTTTGCGGATAAGATCATAAAAATTCTCACACAGTTCTGGTTCATTCGCTTCCAATTCAAGATTAAATCCTTCGTCTTGATCGTCGTCACCATTACCATCACCATCTGAAATACAGTCGTCGTCATCGTTACCAGCTGGAGCTGGTTTAGGTTTTTGATAAAGGATATCCAATACTGCTAAATGAATTGCGTGAGCGAAGCAGAGTTGCTGCCTACAGGTCAATATTTTCCCAACCTTTTGCATTACAGTGGCACCGTCCGTTGTAATGCAAATGATGTCTTCATGCAAATTCAAGCCAAATATTTGCAGCCTTTCTTCAATAAGTTTGATACAGCATTCTGCAGGCAACGATCCTCGCACTCGTACCAGTCCCAAATTCCAAAATTTACATTTAATGTGCGCATTTATGTTTAAATAGCGTCGGTTCTTACATGAAGTCCACTCGTCGAAAGTGAGACTAAATAGCTTTCCTTGGGATTTCAAACCTTGTAATTCAACCTTATACTTTTCCCGAATTATTTTTCCATATTTCATTACCATGTCTCGAATTGTTGTAGCTGATTTTGGAACTTCAAATCCACGCGCTATTAGCGACTTGCGCATCTCAATTGAACTAATGAAAATTCTGAATGGTAAACCATCGCCGGCTGTCATACGAGATAGTACCGCTTCAAGAGTGTTTTCACGAATGATGAGGTAGTTTGTTAGCGTAGAACTGTGTACATTTCTGCGCTTTTCTGGTGGTGCAGTTGATGTTGCTGCTGTACTTACAGAAGCATATCTCTTCGCAGGTTTTACTATGATCTTGTGAATAGATGTAATATGTTTATGGAGGGAACTTGTTGAACCACCTGTTGTCTTCAATGGCTTATCACATCGTTTACATTTCGCAAACTCACCAGAATTGTTGTCACGGAGAAAATACTCCCATACTGGAGTTTTTTCAATCAGCCGCTGGCTGCATTCCTCAAATTTGATATTTCTTATAGACATGTCTAGTAGAAAAATTTGCGATAATTTTATGTTTTCTATAATAATAAAATTTTTACTTGCCTTAAAGATTAAACTGGACACTTTTGATTGATTTACTTCCGACCTTCCGAGTGACCAATAAAAATAACACTACATAAAAAATACAATATATATATAACCTATATAAAAACTCACATATAAAAAAACACAATATAACTTTAGAGTAAATTTAATACTTTCATACGACTTGTTATAGTTATAAATAAATCAAATTAAATTCAAATTTAATTATTATATTGATGTTGTCTTAAAGAGACTGTGAATTATATTTGCAAATGTAATCGAAGGGCTTAATTTTGAACTAATCTTTTAATTCACAGTCATTATTAACGGAAATATGTACTTATATTATTTCGTAATGTAAATATTAAGCTGCGAACAGTATTTTGCTTATTTTAGAATATGAGAAATGCTTGCTCTCAGCACCGAAAACCGGGAAATTTTACCAAATTCAATCTCGGTTTTCGGTTCCAGAAAATCTCCGGGTTTCCCGGAAACCGGGTTTTGGAATCCCGGTTTTGGATGCCCTAATCAACATGACTTTAATGATAGGTTTTTACTTCCGTATTCTCCACAGCTAAATCCTATAAAGGAATATTTTAGCTACTTTAAGTCCAGGTTAAATAGCCAAGAGAATATTATAAGCAACCGAAATGATTTGAAATTAAAAATTTTAGAAATACTGAATGAAGAATTTGTAGATTTTCCGGTTGGTTCAGGAATATGCGTAGGTATGTAGAAAAGGCTTTATCAAGAGTTATTTTATTTAATAAATAGTTATATTATGTAAAGCATATTATGTAAAATATGTAATAAAATGTTTTTTTTAATTATCTATGTATAATATTGAAGCTCAACATTTTTTTATCAAATATTCTATAAATAATACTATTTTTATTTTATTTTTTTATTCAAATTTTGTAAATATTAATGAATAATTTTGTACATATTAATGAATAATTTTGTACATATTAATGAATAATTTTGTACATATTAATGAATAATTTTGTATATATTAATGAATAATTTTGTATATATTAATGAACAGGCGCGTACGCAGGATGAATCCATGGGGGTTCAGAAAACATATTTTGTATATGTATTTTTATTTTTTTCACGTAATAGCTAGCAATATTTACCAAATTATATTCAAATTATATTTCACTTTATTTCAATATAAAAACAATTACCTATAGGTATAGTTTTCTCTCAACGTTTTTATAGAAAAATGTAAAGAAAACTAAATAAAAATTTATTAAGAAATATGAATAATAATTATACATTATAAGAAAAATTAATATAAAAATTTTTTTAGAAAAAAAGTAATATACTATATAGTATATAGTATATACTATATAGTATATGTTTTGGACCGTTTTGTGGAACTCTTAAATCCTATCATAATATTTACCAAAGAAAAAGGAATAGCATACCCAGAATTAGAAAATGAAACTTGGCTTTCTGACTTAATGTTCCTTACAGACATTATGGAACATTTGCAAATATTAAATTTGGCTTTACAAGGAAAAGAAAAGATAATTATTGATTTGTCACAAACGTTATTTAGTTTTGAAGCTAAACTTCGGCTTTTTGTGAACGATCTTAGGTCGAAAATATTTAATCATTTTCCACGAATAAAAAATAATAAAATTGATATCACAGAAGAAAAAGTAAACGAATACAGTGAAAAATTGGAAGAATTGCAAGCGGATTTCAAATGTAGGTTTGAAGATTTGAAAAGTTTTAAATCTACATTTGCATTTTTTGTGAACCCATTTATTTGTGATATTATTGAAGATGGATTTCCAATTTCTGAAGTAATACTTGTTAAAAAGCGGTTGGGGAATTGGAGTTATTAGATATGAAAGAGGACCAGGCTTTGCAAATGCACCATAAAGTTACTTCTATAATTGAATTTTGGAAACTCGTACCAGAGGCAAAATATCCACACTTAAAACAAGCTGCTTGCCGTCTAATTTCAATTTTTGGTACAACATATTGTTGTGAATCTTTGTACTCCACAATGAAGTTCGTGAAGTCGAAATATCGTTCACAGTTGACCAATCAGCATCTTACAGAATTGCTGCGAACAGCTTTAACAAAGTATACACCAAATTTCAAAGATTTGACCAAAAGTCTTCGTTAATTCAAGAAATTTTATTACTTTTTATTAATGGATTTTTATTATATTTTATGTTTGTTACTTAAATTTTGAAATAATTGTTTTTAATAGCGTTTAAGTCTTTTTTAATCAAATTAATGAAATAAAAAAAAATATGTAGTTCACTATGGTGGCTCTTTAAAAAATAAATTTTCGGAAAATGTCTCTCATTGAACTCATGCGTGCCCACCCTTGCTATATACATATTAAAAATTATATAAGAAAAATTAATAAAAAATTAATAAAAAATTAAGCAAGAAAAATTAATAGAAAATTATACATATGATGAATATCTTTGTATAAGAAAACTCAATACATATATTAAAAATTATGTATTGTTTTCTTATAAAATAGAATAAAAATTGCATATTCAGCAAAAGGACTATCTTCTGAAAAAAAATAAAAAGCGATATAAATTAAGACTGAAGTTCAAAGATTTTTCTATCCATAATTACCTAATCCAAGCGAATTTCTAATTTACGTGAACTTTTTGCTAGTTCATCTAGAACTGCATCTATAGAAATTGCGACATTACGATGAATATTAAGTAACCCTAATCCATTTAACCTATCTTCACTCATTGTGTTGCGTAAATACGTTTTAAGTCGTCTCAATGTTGATAAAGATCGTTCACTGCTTGATGTTGTAACTGGTAGTGTAGCAAATATTTTAAGTAATTTTCGAACAGTTGGGAAAATTGAATCGTCGCATGCTAAAAATGCATTATGAGCATTTTTTGGTGTATTCGAAGAATTTAAAACATGGCGCCACCATAGCTTCAGCTCACCAATGCCTTCAACTATGCTACAGTTTGTAATACTATTATATTTTTCTAAAACGATTTTTGCAGAATTTTCGTGCTCTGATGAAAAGTTTTGTTCATTTGGCAAAAGACACATAAAACTTTGCAATATATTTTTATGTTTCAAAAACCGATCGTGAATTTGCATCTTTGTAGAATCCACAAAAGGAATGAAGATGGCAATACGATAATACTCTTCAGGATTTTCAACTACAATGTTGCAGCGATGAACTTGTCTTCCGGTTAGACGAGGAATTCGTATTTCTACATTAAGTTCGTCACATATTTTCTTGACGTCACTGAAAATGGTATTAAATTGCTTTTCTATTTCGCGCCGTGTTTCATCTAGCACCTCTTCAACATTTTCTGCCAGTCCCATTGCAGCGGCCAGATCAAGATTTATTGTTTGTAGTAATCGACTTAGCGGTAGGGTTATAGCAAAAACCTTGGCAAGACCATGAAGCGATACTTGAAATTCTGTACCACTAATAACAGATAAAAGCTGAATTTCAGAAGAAGAAGTTTTTTTGTCATCCCATTCAGAAATAATTTCCATTGCAGAAATTGCAGCTTTTTTTCCATCTCATAGTATAAACCTCATAGTATAAATTTCACAAGCATCAGAAATAGTGAGGTTTATACTATGAGATGCACAGTGTACATATAAAGCTAGCTTATTTTCATCACTAACATATTTTTGTGCCCCATGAAATCGTCCACTCATTGCTGAAGCTCCATCATAACCCTGTCCAATCATGAATTTTGAATCTATTTCTAGATTACGCATAGTCTGCATTAAAACATGTGCAAGACCCTTACCAGTCACATCAGTAACAGGTACAAACTGTAAAAAATCTTCTCTGATGTTATTCGAATCAGAATCTACATAACAAAAGCATAATGAAAATTGTTCAATACCAGCTATATCACTAGTTTCGTCAACCAAAATCGAAAATGATTTCGCACTATTTATTTTAGCAACAATTGAACGAACAACTATTATGTTGCATGCACTTATAATTTCGTTTTGAATTCTTGGACTCAAATAAGTTGCATTTTTTCCTGAGACCTCTAGATGATTTTTAAGTATTTCATCTCCACAATGGACTCTAAAACGTAAAAGTGCTCGAAAATTTCCATAATTTTACTCTGGATTATCAAGTGTTAAATTTCCAGAGTCTCCATGTCCTCTTAAAGGCAAACCTTGACGACCGCAAAAAAGTATAGTCTCTATTATTGGAGTTAATCTACTCCGATTTTCTATTATTTGTTTTTTTAGACCGGTGTACAATGCCAACACTACAGGTTCCATTCTATGCTCGGAAATTGCTTTACGATTTTGTGCGTGAAGAATGGCTGTTTTATGGTACTCAGTTTCTTGATGTTTGTTGAAATTTTCTATAGCATCTTTCCAGTCTGAGAAAGCCGTTTTGGCAAGTTTTCCTAGCGGTTGATGTCCGACACCACCATAATTCGCAGAAAATAATACATAATACTTACAGAAAGCACCATCCAAAGGTTTTGAGTATACTAACCATTTCCACCTGCTAAACCAGCTATATTGAAACTTTAAATTACGTTTTCCACTAACTGGGAATACAAATTTGTCGTCAGGATATCAAACGTTTTTCAACAGAAATAATCTTTTTTCATCGTCGTATTGGTCTTTTCCAATAAAATTACTAATATCATTAATAATTACATTTGAATCTGATCCTGATGGAGACTCACATTCACATCCACTTACTGAAGCTGCAGCACTATCATTTTCACTAGGAACAGGAACAACCTGATCAGCTGTTCTTTCTAAATCACTTGTTTTAGATTTTTTAACAAAGTAATTTGTTAAAGTAGAATTTTTTAATTTTCTTTTCTCGTTATTCATCTTCACAAAATATTATTTAGAATTAACAAATTTTAAAATTAACATTAAACAGAAATTTAGACTTTCTCAACAGAAAACAAATTTTAAAATGAACAGTAAGAACAAAAATTAGACTTTCAAGTTCAAGAGAAAACAAAAAACAAAGTAAATTGAACAAAGCAACACTACTCGTGTGAATTTTTTTAAAAAAATTTCGCCGAATTGTATTTAAAAAAATACACGTTTGAAAATTTAAAAACGCGACTGTTTGGGTCCTGCAATTATTATTATTAGTAATAGAAAGTACATTATTACTATTTTATTTATTTTACCATTTGCCTACGACATATATACTCCGAGTTTATCCGACAAAATATTCTGTCCCCCTATGGGTATTTGTCGTAAGGGTACTGCTCACACTCAACAACTCACAAGGGTATCTTTATAACCTCGAAATTAATATTTTATTTGCCAATTATTTGCCAAACAAAGATTTAGCCAAATGGCTTTTGCCTGGGCAATTGCTATTTTCCTAGTCAAATGGAAATGAAATAATAGCTAAAGCTATTTGACCAGCAGGCCCGGCCCAAGGGCCAGGCGACCTAGGCCATAGCCTAGGGCGCCTTTTTTTAGAGGGCGCCAAAATTTATTATAAACAATCAAAGTAAATTATAAAATAAGCCTCCAAAACTTTATATTTTGAAATTTATCTATGAAACCAACCGTTTTAAAAAAAATTGAAAATAAGAAAAAACAAAAAAAAAGTACATGCAAATATACGAATTTCCAATTCTGAGAAATTCTGATATGTATTGAAAATTGAAATAAAAAAAATTATATGTATGTATTACAAAAACTGATAGTGCGAGTTAAATTAACAGCTATAGCTACCAGTTTTTTTTTAACAATTTTTTTGTATCAAGTGTGTAACTAATGTGTTGTGTTGTTTGCAGTTTATTCAAATTAAATTTGTATTCCTATTCTGTTTTAAAAATATAAATATATAAGAGGTAAGGTAAGATTAAGATCATTTTTTAAAAATATATTGGAAAATATATAATATATTTATATACATTTATGCCATAGCTAAGATGCCACCAAAAAAATTGAGTGGGTATGAATATCGGAAACGAAAAATAAATAGACAACAACAAGCTGATAAGCACGATAAAATATTGAAATATTTTAATTTCAGTAAATCAGTAGCCGATGATAATCAACATTTCGAGTCAACATCTTCAAGCTCAGAGGACGATATAGGTAATGTGTCATCAGAAGCTGAAAATTGTAATATTATCAATGAGGATAATTTAATGTCTTCTCACGGAACTGAAATAATTGTTCCTTGTGATTCAACTCATTCTGTATTTGAAAATATTTTAAATTATAATGATATTGGGCTATGGCCACAAAATTTAAAACATACGGAAATTGACCATATAGTTGTAACTGACTTATATGGAAACGAAGAAAGGTGTAATCAACAACATATTTATCCAAGAGATGAAAATAATCGAAGCTTTTCCAATTCGCTTTTTTATCGTCAAATAAGTAATGGTGAAAAAATTCCTAAGAAAATGGTTGCACTATTCAGAATCCAAAAATTCTGTATTTTGTTTTTTTTGCAAACTTTTTGATCCATCAGGTAGGTCAATCTAGCCAAATCTGGTTTATGGGATTGGAAAAATATTCACGACAGCTTGAAAATGCACGAACGGTCAGTTTCACATTTAAAATGTGAAAAAAACTGGATAGAAACTCGATTAAGATTAAAGGGCAATAAAACTATTGATAAGAATTTGCAGTCTTTGATAGTCCAAGAAAAATATAATTGGAAAAAGGTACTAGAAAGATTAATAAACATAACATTATTTTTTGTCAAAAAATAATTTAGCATTTCGGGGTTCTTGTGATAAGTTATTTGTTCCGCATAATGGAAATTTTTAGGCCTTGTTGAACTTCTAGGAAAATTGATTTACCATTAAATGAGCATTTGCGCAGGGTGGTCTCACAAGAAATTCATGTTCATTATTGTGGAAAAACTATACAAAAACGAATTAATAAGTACACTTGGTGATATGACAAGAAGTCATATTTTGGATTCTGTTCGTAAATCGAAATATTTTTCGATAATTTTAGACTGCACACCTGACATAAGCCATATCGAACAGCTCTCCATAACGTTAAGATTTTATGATGTTGAGGATATGGAAATAAAAGAGCATTTTGTATCCTTTAAACCAGTTTTTGATTCTACTGGAAAAGGATTATATGATGATATTTCTGAAAGTTTAGAAGAATTCAATTTGGAATTAGCAAACTGTAGAGGCCAGGATATGATACGGCGCTAATATGAAAGGTAAAATTAAAGGAGTGCAAGCTAGAATTTAAAGAAAATCCAAGAGCGTTTTTTATGCCTTGCGGTTGTCACTCAATTAACCTAAATTGGTGATAGTGTTTCTTCTTCAATAATGTGCATAAAGTTTTTCGGATATGTTCAAAGAATTTATACTTTGTTTGCTGCATCTGTTGGACGATGAATATATGAAAAAACATATTAAATCATGAAATCCTAAACCTTAAGTGAAACGAGGTGGGAATGTAGAATCGAATGCATTAAAGCAATTTATGTTTGAAATCACGGAATTAGAAACGCATTAAATGAGTTTGCAAGACACAATATTAGATGCTGCAGTTGTTTCAAGCTAGCTCTTTATCTGCAAAAATAGAAGATTTCGAGTTTTGTTAACATTATCTGTCTGGTACGTACTTTTGTCAAAATTAATATTGTCAGCAAATCCATGCAAAAAGCTACATTTGATATGAGTAACGCCATCGGGCTTCTCGGAATTGATAAGATATTTCTAGAAAATTATAGAGACTCCGGTTTTTCTGATGCTTTAAAATCGGCCAAAGATCTCCGCTGCGCTATTAAACGTGAACGCACAATTTAAAGCTGTAAGAATCAGAAGGCGACAAAAACAATTTAGTTATGAGTGTGACGATGAAACTCCAGATGTAAATGACCCAGAAAAATATTATAAAATCATGTTTTTAATGTTATGCTGGATCAATCGTTGATATCTATATCAGAAAGGTTTCAGCAAATGAAAGATTCGAAGATTCGTGGGGTTTTTTGTTCACATTCACAATAATAAAAATCGTTGTGATTTGCTGAAGAGTTGCAAAGATTTACATCTGAAATTAACAAATGAGGCCAGTAGTGATATAAATGGATAGAATGTGCGAGGAATCGAATCATTGAAGCAATTGGTACCAGATTATGTTAAAGATCCTTTAATATGTTACAATTTATCAATGATAATAATTGAAAAGTACAGTTACCAAATCTGTGGGTGGCTTTACGAATCCTCGTAACAATTCCTGTAGTGTACGAGTGGTGAAAGAAGTTTTAGTAAATTAAAACTAATAAAAACGTATTTGCGATCTACTATGACGGAAGATAGGTTGAATAATTTGGCCATTATTTCAATTGAAAAATATTGTAGCAAACCTAAATTTGGAGGCAGCAATAGAAAAATTTGCAGACATGAAAGCCAGGAAAAAATCATTCTTATAAATTCGTTTTTTTTATATTTGTCAATCGAAAAAAATGAAATAAAGTAAAAATGGTTAGATTGTTTTTTGTTAAACTTTTTTATTTTATCATAATTTTGTACCTAATTTTTAAAATAGGGCGCTTTTTATAATTTTCGCCTGGGGCGTATAATTATCTCAAACCGGCGCTGTTGTTTTAAGTTATATATTCATTAATTGTAGTTTTTTATATTGTTGTT
>CAUHTR010001222.1:0-85958 GCA_959609185.1 Schmidtea polychroa
GTATAGAAGCAATACAGCGAGATAGATTTAGTTCACATGTAGATGCAATGGAAATTCAAAAGCCCATAGAGGTAAAATCTGAGTTGGGTAAGTCAGATGACAATATCCCCTGGGAGGAGATGAAGCAATTATATTTAAACTTTGTAAAAAATAGACGAAGGGTAAGCCCGAGTCCAGATAGAAGTCAATCACCTGAAAACAGGAGGAGGTTCGATAATGTGAGAAATAGAAATTTTGAGAATAGAAACAATAGAAATACTTTCGATAGAGACAATCGTAATGAATAAATAGAAATAATTATACGAGAGATAATCGAGTCGATTTTAGTAGAAATAATTTGAGAAATAATAAATATGATAGAAATAATAGATATGATAATAGAGATAATACAAATGAATTGAGACGTAGACAGACAAGTCCATATAGACAGAATTCATACAGAGAAAGGCGAGGGAGCCCTTATAATAATGATGGTAGAGATAAAGTAAATTTTAATGGACAAATCAAATGTTATAATTGCCAGAAATATGGTCACTTAGCTAAAGTATGCAATAATGCGCGAAGCGAATCGCCTAATAGAGTGAGATTTAAAAATGAGCCTGAGATAAAACAGATTAATAGTGCTGAGTTGATATCAGCTAATGATGAAATAAACAGTTTGAGAGAGGAATTAAAAGAATTTAAGACTCAATATGGGAGACTTATTGAGAGAAAGTTAGAAATGTCATTAAATGAGTTTCAGTGTTTTACCAATGATGTAGATATAGATAATGATGAGTTTCGTGAAGCAAGAGAAGCGGATGAGAAATTTCTTGCAGAAGCAAATAGATGTAAAGAATTAAAAGAGGAATTGAAAGAGACATTAGAGAAATGGCCTTATGATGATAATGAGACATTGCGTATAATAAATAGAGTTCAAGTCGAAGGAATTGACTTAGAATATTTGAGAAATTTGATACCACTAATGGTAAAGAGACAAAATATGACAAGAATATTTGAATTAGAAATAGAATTGAAAGAAATGATAAAATGTTATGGTGAATTTGTGAGAAAAAATAAGAAATTACATGAGTCATTGAATATAACTATTGAGGCAAAGGACCTTTCGAGAATACTTATGCGTAGTACAGGGGTACATGTTTGCACAAAAGTGAATAAAGTGAAACAGATGGCCAGAGCTAATTGGCCCGAGAAATTGGGAGATAATGATAAAGTGAAACTGTATTTTAACGGCGTAGAAATGATGAATAATGAATATATAATTGACTATGGAGTAAACGTCATTGATAACAATATTATTTCTGCAGTAATAGAAAGGCAAGAAAGTAGGAAATTGATACACCAACTCCATCAGTAGAATTGAGTATAAACGACGAAAATGACTATGATAAATTATTTAGATTGTGGGATGCTTCTTCAGGAGGGGCAATGAGGTCACCAACAGCTAGCGAGGAAATCTTTAAACCTATCGATACTAAATATGATAATTTACACGAGACAATAGAAAAAATTGCGAAACAAGCAAATATGCAGGATGCAGAGACGATGAGACGAGGTAGAGGAAGGCCTCGAAAATCGGAAATAGCCGAAAAGTCAGATGACAGAAAGGCAGCAGAGCGTTTAAGAGATATTGCAAATAATATGAGACAGGAAGTTCCAAAAAATCAGGATAATGACAAAGATATAAAAATGATAATGGAGTTAGTTAAAGCAATGAATATGAGACGATTTCCGGAAGCAAAACCATCAGCGTTAATAGAAAATATAGTTAAAAAGGTTAAATTAATGGAAAAAGAGATTAGAGAATTGAGTGCTGAGGAAGCGAATGAAGAGACAGTGTTAAAGATACTATTTACAACAGGAGTTAATCGAAATAAAGTGATTACGGCAATGGCATATTTAATAGCAAGATACAAGAAACTTTTGCGATTGAATCCAAAGAATCAGATAGAAAATGTTGCTAAAATGATATACGATAAATTAAAAATAGATGCTATGCCATGGATAAAATTAAAGGAGGATGGAAAATACTGTATGATGAGAGCCTAATCGAAATGATAAGGAAAGCGTAAAAGATAATAATTAATGTAGAAATAGATGATACGGAGGAAACAGTAAAAAATCTAGTAAATGAAACAACTATGAGACCAAGTCAAAAAGAAAGAAAGTCGACAATGTCAATAGTAATTATAGTAATAACGTTATTGTTAGATCTGATAAAAGGAATAATGCGATCATAGCGTATGACTGTCAGAATCCTAAGTGGGGACAGAATATTCATTATTAGATGTAGAAAATTGCCCAGAGGCTAATCCAACAAAACTAATTGTTGCAGATCCAAAGATTTTTCACATATATCAAGAGTCTGACTTCATTCACACTGAGGCAGGAGAGTGTATCGTTAAATATTCAGAGGAATTTTGTATGTAATAAAATAGCGAGAACAATATTAACTCCAACATGGGCACCAGAAGCGATAATAATAGCACCAATCGAATGTGAAAATGCGTTTAAGACAAAAAAGATAAAAACGCCGGATGGATTTGAACTAAATGCTCAGGTAGGAGCACGAGTAAGGCAATTAGTAAATGTCGTTGGATGGTCATCAACAGGAGGATATTGTGAAGGAGGAACGTATAAGATATGGGGGCATGTAGCAGACAATATTGTAGTAAGACGACAATATTATATTGAATTAAGGAATTCAAGGCGTCATTTGATAGTTCATCAAAGAAAATGATGACACATAAGTTTTGCACATTAGATGAGACAAGCTGTGATACAGGCGAGTCAATGATCATATACAAAGTAAACAAATATGAATGCCATCTAACTAAACTAAAGACACTGAAATTCAGAACAATACGAGGTAAACAGTTCACGGATGTAGAATCCAAGAACATTAAAGACCAAAAACGACGAGCAACGATAATTCAAGAGAAAGATACACCAACGATATATATGTCAGATTCTGAAACAGAAGCGATGAGATTTGTGGGAAAGGTGAAAGTATCAAATGTGGAAAAGCAGTTATACAAACAAATTATGAAGGAATTTATATCAGCGGAAGTGAAATTAAAGAGGCAAAATCGAAAATAGATAAATTCGATGTCAAGCTAGCGTCATATTTTAATAATAAAATCGACTACTTTTATCATCATCAGTTAGTACAATTGGACAAAGTATATCAAGCAACTATTGCAAACGATTGTAAACTTAATAGAAATATTAAGAACAAAGATGGCGGTTGCAGTCACAAACCCAGATTTAATGGCACCAATCTTATTTGCAGAGAAAGGGACATTTGCAAGAGTTGTCGGCGAAGTGATACAAACATTTCAGTGTAAACCGGTTAGCGTATCTTTAGCAACGAATAATAAGTGCACGAACGAATTGCCAGTAGTGTATAAAGGAGAAACTGTGTACCTCCAACCAATAACAAGGATATTAACAGATAAAGACTATGTTCCGAGAAAAATTGATAAATGTACTAATCTATTAGATCCATTATACAAAATAAATGATGATATGTGGATTACAATGTCAGATAGAAAAGAAGCGACTAAACCACAAAAACTAGAACTAACTGAACTTGAGAAAAAGTTAGAATTTCAGGAAGTCAACGAAATGGATAACAATGGGATGTATACGAGAGAGGCGATAGAGAGCGCCAGAAAACATATGTTATTTCCTCATGAAAAAGAAAAAGTTCTTTCTATCATGGTAAACAAAATCATCGAAATAGTTATGGAGGGAATTACAACTTTGATGTATTATTATCAAAAGAGCATTTCAAGAAAGTTGTGTATAGAGTATTATACAGCATATGGGGATATTTTGCGATTCTCGGAAATACGTTTTCCACTATATTAGGTATATATTACAGTAGCACTACTGAAAATGATTTGTTCATCATTAGTTTCGTTAAGACAACTGAGACAAGTTTTTGGTAATTCATATAAAATGATGGCATGTTTATGCCCATTCATAGCGAAATATTTGATCACTGCGAAGCACGACAAAGAAATCAAACGGATGAAAAGCCGAAAGGAAGAGGGTGAAATAATGATCACCAATGAAAAAGATGACGAGGTAAACAAATCAGAAAACATTGAACAACCACATATTGGGTTATATGATAATCAAAGAGAACAATTGACAGAATTGAGAAATAATATTGAAATTAGAATCCAGGTGAAAATGGTAATTGTCATTATGTTCCAAGGAAAACCTATGGATGTTACGGGTTAGAACTTGACGACATATTGGAAGGGTTAAATGAAGCAAGGCCCAAATTACAAATAGTAATAAATGATGCGATAATAAAGGCATTATGTGACACAGGAGCAGCAGCTTCTATGATTCGAGAAGATCAGTTAACCGAAAATCCAAAGAAAAATATCGTGAGTACAAGAGATAGAGTAATTTCTTTATCATCACATTACATACCATTAAAAGGAGATATCGAATTAACAGTCCACTTTTCGATCAAGTGGTTGAACATGTATTCAAGGTAGTAGCAGAATGTAAATGCGTATGTGTCCTTGGGATGGACATACTCAAAAAGTTAAGAAACTGTGTAATCGATTTAACGGATAGTACAGTCAAACGGAAGGCAATATATCAAGACGCAAGATTTACTGAGGTAATTGCATTAGAGACATTTGAACTAGAGTATCAAAGTGATCATATAATTCCAGTAAAAGTAAATGTTAAAAGTGAGGACACTTTCATTTTCGAGCCTGAAACGGCAATATCACGAAATCATAACATAAAGTTAACAGACGAGTGTGTAATTCCAAATAATGGAATAATTCCAATAAGAATCGCGAATTACGAAAGAAATAAAGTAAAAATTCATAAAGGTACAAAATTGGGAAAGTTGTTCAAAGGTGAATTAGAGCAAACAATTGAAGTATGTGAGATGTCGATGACGAGTGATGTCGGTGAGAGAATGGTCGAACAGAGTAAAGCAAATAATATTAAATTTTATGATAAAATTAAAATAAATAATAACTATCTAAACGAAACACAACAATTACAGCTACAAATATTGCTTGACGAATATAGTGATGTTTTTGCAAAACACGAATTTGATTTAGGAGATACTGATATTATCAAACATGTAATCGATACGGGGAATGCTAGACCAATAAAACAGAGACCCTATAGTGTACCATATAAATTAAGGGAGGAAATAAAACGACAAATTAAAGAATTAAAAGAGGCAGGCGTAATAAAACAAAGTTTTTCACAATGGGCATCACCTATTGTACCGGTTAAAAAGAAAGACGGGGAAATTCGAATGTGCATTGATTATCGTAAATTAAATGATGTAACAGTAAAAGATTCTTACCCATTCCCGAGAGCACAAGAACAATATGATAAACTTAGGGATACTAAGTATTTCACAGTAATAGATGCAAATAAAGGTTACATGCAAATTCAAATGGAAGAAGGGGATGCGGAAAAAACTGCTTTTGTCATTGAGGATGGTTTATATGAATATACAAGACTACCGTTTGGGTTAACTAATGCGCCAGCAACATTTCAACGTTTAATGAATACAGTACTAGTAGATGTACAACATTGCGCAGTATATATGGATGACATATTAATATCGTCAAAAAACATTTGAAGAACACTTAAAAGATATAGCAAATGTATTACAAAGATTGAGAAAAGCAAGAATTAAAATAAAACCTACTAAATGTAAATGGGCAGAACCTTCAGCATTATTTTTAGGACATATAGTCACAGTAGACGGTATAATACCTAACCCAGATAAATTGAAGTAGTTAAAAAATTTCCAGTTCCAAAAACATTACAACAAGTACAGGGATTTAGGTCTCACAGGATATTATCGTAAATTCATACAAGATTATGCAAAAATAGCAGCACCACTAATTGAATTAACAAAAGGAGTCAAAACAAAGGGAGAGAGTAAAGGAGTGTTAATAGTGCAGGAAATTAATGATAAAATTAACAAGCCACAAAAGAAATGGAAAGATGAACATCAAAAAGCCTTTGATCAACTAAAAGAAAAATTAATAACAGCACCGATACTAAGATACCCAGACTTTAAAAAACAGTTTATTGTCATGACAGACGCCAGCGGGAAGGCCGTAGGGGCAGTCTTAGGACAAGAAGAGGAAAAAGGTAAAGATTATGTAATAGCTTATGCAAGCAAAACATTAAAAGGAGCACAGATTAGGTACTCAACAATTGAGAAAGAGTGTTATGCTATCGTTTTTGCATTAAAACAATTCAAGCCATACATATATGGAACTGAGGTAGTGATTAGAACAGATCACAAACCATTAGAAGGGTTATGGAAACATAAAGACACATCCAGTAGATTGTTAAAGTGGCAATGAAAATACAAGACATGCACATAAAGATTGTATACAAACCAGGCAGAATAAACAGGAATGCAGATGCATTATCACGAATTCCAGAGTTAGGAGCACTAGAAGTTTTTGCATTAGTAACTGAAAAACCAATAGAAATATATGAGGAACAGATGAAAGATCCAGAACTCTTCAAGATAAGAGAAGAAATAAAAAAGGGAACTAATCAAAAGTATAAAATCTGTAAGAAGTTAGTTGTTATTGAGGATTTTAGCGGTAAACAATTAATAGTAGTACCACAAAGATTAAGACAAATTCTTCTATTACAATATCACGATGGTGCTCTAGGAGGTCATTTATCAAGTAGGAAAACAGCAAGCAGGTTGATGCAAAAATATTATTGGGAAGATTTAAAAAAGGACGTCAAGAGATGGTGTAATGCATGCACAATATGCGCAACTAGAAAAAATACAGGAACAAAAACTAAAGCACCTTTGCATCCAATCCCAGCTACAACATCACCAATGGAACTGTGCGCAATGGATTTTTTGTGTAAACTACCCACAACAATTAATGGGAATAAGCACATACTAGTTTTTAGCGATTATTTTACAAAATGGGCAGAGGCATTTCCTACAAAAGATGAAACAGCAGAAACAGTAGCTAAATTACTTGTGGAAAAAATAATCTTTAAAATCGGTACACCGAGAAAATTATTAACAGACAAAGGGAAAAATTTCATGAGTGAAACTATAAAAAGAGTAGCTAACATATTTAACATGCATAAAATCAACACAACAGCATACCACCCTCAAACTGATGGCTTAGTGGAAAGATTCAATGGGACATTGCTAAGTAGATTAGCCGTGTTTGTGGAAAAAACCAAAATGATTGGGATGAATACGTTAATCAATGCACATACATTCATAATATCACACCAAATGAGACAACGGGATATTCACCATATTTCTTAATGTTCTTAAGAGAGCCTGCAACACCGATTGATACAATTTTTGAACCTCGAGTATCACAATATTTAGATGCGCCAGATTATGTAACAGTAATGCAAGAGAGGCTACAAGATGTATACAAAGTTGCAAATTTGAAAGTTAAATTTAGACAAGAACAGTATAAGGCAGATTACGATAAAAATAGCAAACCTCATAATTTTAAAGTGGGAGATAAGGTTAGACTTATGTCTCCACAAGTAGGTAAAGGTAAAACAACAAAATTAGCAAGACCATTTAAAGGCCCATATGAAGTAGTTAAAATAATCAACGAAAACTTACATATACAAAAACATAAAAATGAGGACCCCATAGTAGTGCATGTAAACAGGTGCAAATTGGCAGAAGCAGAAATAGTAGAGGGACCCATACATAGATATAATTTACGATCCCAGAAAGGATTAATGATGTCAGCAATCTTCTTAACAATCATAGGAATAATTAATACAACTAATGTTAAAGAGAAGTACAAAACCGAATTTATGGGAGATAGAGACATTTTAATAAATATTTCACCTCATGAAATTTACGTATTCAATCTAAGGGAAAAGCCGATAAGAAATTTATACTTAAAATCAACAAATACCAAACCAAAATTTATGGAAAAAAGAGAGAAAAAAACCACTAATGAGTTCGAAAGGGGAGACAGCGCTGAGTTTGTTGACCTGGAACCCAACACTCAATACACTCTATGTGTTCTATGGAATACATACAACGATATACCACAAATACAATGTAAAAGGGTAAAAACCATGCAGACAAAAAAACGCAAAATGACAAAGAAAGTAATCATAGTTACAACACCGGTAATAATACAAACTAATTCAAACCCAAACATGAATATAACAACCCCGAAGGCAATAACTCAAACCATAATAAATGAAGTAATAACGAAAGCCTATAGAATACCAATCCAACTTAAAGAAAAGCTAATTAAATTACCCACGGGAAAACCCATTGTAATAAAAAGTTGGAACGAATTACAAGCATTTCAAAAACAGACACTAAAACCACTATGGCCTTTTTATGTAATATCAGCCAGCATCTTAGCAATAGCGACATTAGCAATAGTTAGTAGTGTACAAATCTACAAAAAGTACAAGTGGAAAAGGCAGCGGTATCGGCACCGACTGGTCAAAGAAGCACCAGGGCATTTTCACTTGGACAAATATATCCCTGGACAATATACTCTGTCCACACTGGTATAATAACTTAAAAATTTTTAATTACATAAATTGGTCAATGATATATAATAAAAGTATATATATTAATATTTATATAACTGCGTATAAGGTTAAACCTCAAATGCGCAACAAGCATAAATATTTATTATTTGTTTTTAGAATAGTAATAAGAAGTCTATCGAATCAATTCAATCAAATAAATCAGTCTAATCAAATCAATCCTCCAATAATCCAAAATCAAAACAGCCAATCTAATCAATCCAATCGACAAGAAAATAATCGCTTCTATCAAATCTATCTCCATAACAACAAAGCAATGCATCCATCAGTTCACATGCATTCTCAAAGAATAAAACCTCAGCGAAATCCGGAAACTCAGAAAACAAAGCAATATGTGCCCATGCTACAGAAACACTATCACAGTTTCTACAAAAACCTACAAAATAAGATCAGCACGGATGGCACTCCCATTACGATCAGAAGCTTCCCCAACCAAGTATGCATCCCGAATGAAATGAAAATCGAGATAGAAGAAAGGGAATTGCATCTTATCAAATTTAATGAAGCAAGAAGAATCAAATTAAGAGAATTAATCGGAGCATATGATAAATTCCCCAACGCAGAAGAAGCTGTAAGGGCTGGAAAGAAGTGCCCCATAGAATTTTATTCCACATCACTAAAACAGAGGTCGCAATATGCCAGCAAAGAATACCACTAATCACCACAAGCAATTGTACAATAACAATAAAAACTATAAAAAATGATCGGAGCGTTCCAAACGACTACAATGAATTGATAGTCCAAATGAACAGCCTACCCTGTGTCATAGCGATCGAAATATTATACGTACCCACCATTCCAAATCCATTTCAACAGCTGGAACTTATCGAATCAAACATCTATATGCATGGAGATTTCATCAGAAAGAAAATGTCATTCACCCACAAGGAATTATCTAAGGAAGAGAGACATCACCTAATTATGTTTCTAGATGCGAAATTGGTATGCGACATCAACAATAACTTAAGGCCAGTAGAAGTCAGCATACGAAATTTTAAAGGTGTGACAATATTCGATGAAAAAATTACACCTAGAACGAAAATCCTACATTATTATCCAGAAAAGACAAAGGCCAACAAGGAGAATATCATCGGAAACAAAGATGAATACGAAGCACTCGTCGAAATTCAACAGTTACTTTGTGGAAAGATAGTCGTGGGATTCGACATTATAGGGAAGCTCAAAGCTCTCACATTAGATCTCTATAATATTATGGGAGTTAGAGAAATGTCGGAAGATATATTCATGTGCTCGTACGTCAAAAACGTTGCGCCACACAAGATAAAATTGTCTAACCTGGCATACCAGGTAATCAGACATCACAAAAGGTGAACAAAGATAAACGCATCAATAGAATGCTGCGTGAACCAGAACCATTTCCAGCATGGCAAACCACAATGATCATCAAAGTAATATATGCAATCGTGGAAAACCAATGGGAAGAAGTTGTTAAATGGGACTCAGAAGCCTTCAGTGAGCAACAAATGAAAGATCAACTATATCCCATCAAGGAGAATAGTCTGGAAGAAATATCTGACAATGAAGAAGACATGTATATCGAACCATCGCAAGTCGAACTGAAATTCAATAGAGATGGAACACGCAGAACTTTCGAGAACGAACTAATGGAAAGCGATGACGATGTAATATTCATCCAAGAAGAGAAAACACGAATACTTGAAACAACGGTCAAAAAGGAATTACAAGAACCAAAATTCCATCCGGGAAAACCAATGGAATGTGACCTCGACTCAGAAGAGGAATACTTCTCAATTGACGAACAAGAGGAGAGAAATATGGATATAGACGAATTGGGACCAGAACCAGATATCGCAATCGAGGAGGAACCCAATTTCATCATACCAAAGGAGAAAGAACAGATTACAGAAAAAGAATTAACACGGCATTTGGAAGGCGTCTAAATGATGGCGACACATTAAATCTGGCACTGGCAAAAGGATTCAACAGAACAAGGATGCTAATAAGAGACAGCGAAATCGAGCTGGTGCGCAGTATAAGAGATAATGCGGACATTATCTTAACGGCCCAGGGAGGAATGTTAGATGATGAGGGTAGGCCCATCACTACATTCATTTTAGACAAATATTATAAAACAGGGCCAGGCAAATACAGAGTAAATGTGTACGCCGAAGAGCGCAGGTAGATAAAGGTCCTAACAAACAATTCAATTCCAGACAAACCAATTCAGCTCAATGATCTGCTCATGAGCCAGAAGATCAAAAAAATGTTGATTCGAAATGTTAACAATCACGTGCTAAATAAATTTATCATTTACTTTATGTGACTATTCTTTATGTTTGTTATTAGTGTTAATCATTAGTTTATCATTTATGTGACTATTCCTTATTTTTGGTATTGATCATTTTATCTTTCTGTACATACCTTTGGGTAGATTGTAATTTTATTTAATATATTTGTATATACACATATTTAACATTTTATAAAAAAGGGTAAATTAAATTATTAAGTAAAAATAAAGAAATAAGCTTTAATTAATTATTCGAAAATTTTAATTAACAGAAAATTTTTACATAAGTTCAACAGCTGAAAAATTAATAAATTCAACAGCTGAAAAATTAAGTGTTTTTTGGAGGAAAAAATAAATCAATTGAATTTAGTCTATTAGAAGAAAATAAAAAATTAAAGTGTCTCTTGAAATAAAACAAAAATTATGGAAATAAAACTCAAAAAAATAATAATAATTAATTTATAAGTAACAGCTGCCCTAAAATTTTATATAAATACCGAGGTAAAATTCATTTACTTGCCAAAAATTATTGCGAAAGAAATTGCATTCAAAGGTAAATCCTTAGAATCACTCAACTTTTGAATCAGAACAAAAAAGATTCACACATTGACTATACTTGCAAAGGTACACACGCACACATAACAGACAACAATAACATATATTTCAACAAGCGTTTCAGTGAAGAAATAATTGTCAATATTTTATATTTTAACGAACGTTTCAGAGAAGAAATAATTGTCAATATTTTTAATTTCTTATATTGGGTAAACTTTTGGTTTAATAAATATTTATAGACAGATTCGTTTGTTTTTACTTTGATATATATATAAGAACCAGTAAGTTGAGTGTTCCCGATTATCGAGACCTCAACATGTATACAGTAATTTCATCGGCCGTTATTTTTGCACACTGGCAATACTGATTTTCGAAGTTTGACAGCTAATTCAAAAGGGCCGGTTGGCATATGACTTTTGAAAATACAACGGTGGACATGGTATAAAGTAGGTCGGGCAACACTGTATTAGAGGAAAAGCAATGTCCAAAGCTGATGTTTAGACGATGAGACAATTTTGTTTGCCATATCGAATATTTGTGGAAAAAATTGAAATAATTCTAAGCTTAAAAAGTGTTTTAAAATTCATTTTAATTGAATTTGTTTACAAAACGAAATATTTTTCGTTGATGAAATTTGATGAAAATCCTTCTAGTCGAAAACATTTTTAATTACACTAGATAATTTCCATTTTCTGGTCCATCACTGTCGATTTTGAAATAATTTCGGTAATTAATTTGAATGTATTTTCCTAATTATTATTCCCATAAACAATTTTCTTTTAATATTTTCTGAGACTGATTAGTTTTGTAAAAATTAATTGTGCTCTAGTTCCGGTTTATATTTGTCAGAATCCAGTAAAGCAAAATGGGCCAACACATTCAATTATTTCACTACATTTCTTCCTTTTTTCTTTGAGAGTGAAGAGAAATCCAAATGATTTTATTAAAAATTTGGAAAAAAATTTAAACAAAAGAAATTTTAAAATTCAATTTTTAGAAAATTCTCATTTTTTTAAAATTATTTTAAAATTTTTTCTTGAAAATTGATTTTCTTTAAAACTGAAATTACCATCGAAATACCCACAAAATTTGGTTTAATATCAAATAAACCTTGTGAGTTTGTTTATTGCTTATTAAAGTCCATGAAGGAGTCAGAGATACCTACTATTACCGCATTTTCTCACATAAATTTCACATACGCAGATTATCGACATTATCCTCATATACCCCGCCGGTTTTTAAGTTTTGTGTAAAAATTAATCAATATAGTAAATTAACCAATACATGTAAAAATGTTTGATATAACCCGCGCCCATAAATACCCCGCATCCCCCCCAGGGTTTGCAAAATTCGGTATAACCCGCGGGTTATACGCGGGAAAATACGGGTATTGGGTACGTCAAATGTGCTCAATTTGCTAGTTCTCTTTCTATAATTTTTAAAATTTTAGCAAATGCATATTATTCAAATGAAATAGAATGGGGAATCTTTATATATTAAAAATGTATGAAACCTATTATATCATTTTCACGTGAAATCGAAAAATTATTAACAATAATTTAGAGAATTTTGACAGTGTATTACTTAGACACCAATTTCATTTAAGCATTTTTTGGAATTACTTAAAAGTAAAAGTTACTGCAAATAATTCACATATGAACTAAAAGATAATATTCGAAAATAACAGTTAAAGTATACAAGATATCGTAATATGGAGAATTTAACTAAATATAAATAATATATTTTATAATTTAAACATAACACAAATATCCGAATATTTTTAAATATATCTTACAGGGACATTTGATACAGATAGTTCTGATTGGTTTAATAAAAGCGACGAGTCATAAATTTATTCAATCAATCAAATGTTTGTTTTTAAACTATATTAACTTCACATTGTATGTTTAAATATTTAAATGTTAATAAATATTAATAAAATATTAATAAAATGTTACTTTCAAAATAATTTCTTAACATTTGATTTTGCGTAATATTAAATATTTCATAGCATTGAGCATATTGAAATTTTAATTTTGAGAGAATGTCAAAGAATGAGATATAGGGAGGGAATTTTAAAAATTATGTTTTAACAGTTAGTTTTTTATTTACTATGATGACTCAAAATTTATAAATATTTTGTTTAATTTGTTTATGCTAATTTGCATTTCAATCATGAATAATTTGATTCTGAAAAAATTCATCTCATATAATCAAACTTTATATTAAATATTTAATAATAATTAAAATATAAAATTAATATAATTAAATTAAAATAATTAAAATCACTTGAAAAAGGCAGCTCTGAAAATTCGTGAATATCAAAAAATCATCGATATTTTTACTGATTCATAGTCAAGTTTTTTAATTAATATAATGTCGATTGAAAAGAAATCAATGGTGAAAATTGGAAAAAGTTCTTATAAATTAAATTAAATGTTAAGGTCACACAAATAGATGGGAAATTTTATATTTGATTTTCAAAACCGAAATTATAACAATAGAAAAAAGACAAAATATTAATTGATGAGTTAATAATTAAATGATTCAATTTGTCAAAAACAAAGCTTCCGATTTCCGTGATTTGCTCTGAAAAATCTGTTTCAGTGATTTTCTAAACCTTGAATTCATGACTCCAAATAACCATCCATTCAATGTCGCATTTGTCAATGTTCCCCAGTATATCACCCGATGCAAGGGGGCACTTAATGTGCCACCAAACCGATAAATGAAACCGTGAAATGTATATGGAGCCCAGCAAAGAAAAAATGTTCCAACAGTTACAATCAACAAAACCACCATTCTCATTTCATTTTTGTCTCGTTGAATGTCGGATAGTCGTTTGAATTCTTTTTGAATGCTCAAGTTGCGTTTAGTTTTGAAAAGTTTCACCAAAAGAATCGTGTAAAATACAGTGCTGACAGAAATTGGCAAAAAGAAATTGAAAACCGCCAAGAAAAACAACGTGACAATGTTGCCTTTGGTGTCAAGAATAAAACAGACAAAAGCGTCGGACTCGTAGCCGAATCCTTTGAAAAAGCTGAGTGCAATTCCGTATACAATCCAAAACAGCCAGACCAGTGCAATCAGGATGAGAGTATTGGGAATTGTAAACAACTGCGTATGGGATAGTTTATGAAAAATAAACAAATATCTATCGAATGAAATTATCATGAATATGAAATTGTTTATTCCCATGCTGATGAATGTGAGAAAGGAATTCACATGGCAGCCGATGTAGCCCATAACATTTCTTGATAATATCCGATTAGCCAGTGTCACAGGAAGGATGTAACAACAAACCATTAGGTCAACAATAATGATATTAAGGATGAGGAAGTTACTTGACATCCACAGTTTCTTATCAATGGATATGGCAAAGGGGACGCATAAATTGAATAACAAACCCAACACGATATTGATACAGAGATATGTAATATCCTGGGAATACAAATAATAATCAAACCGATTTGATCGCGTTGAATTGGAACTATTCCCTAGCAAAGATTCGTCAAGCATTATCCACAATGAAGGAGGAAAATTCCCATTCCAATTATTCGATTTTAAGGGGGGAAATTTTCTGATTGGTGGAAAATATTTTGTGCAAATTGATTTCTGTAAACAATTTATGTGTGAATTGATAAGTTTTTCTTTTCCTCCTGTAAAACAATATTTCTTAATTATCCTATGTTTTCTATATTTAGAGTCGGAGCAAACGGTTATTGTGACAAGGCTGGAACCAATCACTATTTTCCCATTCCCAGTTTTTTTGCGTTTCGTTTGTTTGAAATAGACTTGGGAAGGAAACTTTTTTATAATAAGATAAATATCAGTGGCGTAAACAAACATTTAATTTTGTTTTGCTAATTATTATTATTTTTATTGATTTAGTGAACTCGGTTATCTTTATTATTAAATAACATCTCAAAAAAGAAACCCCATTAAATTAATTAAATGATAATGATAATAATAATAATATTAATAATAATAATAATAATAATAATAATAATAATAATAATAATAATAATAATAATAATAATAATAATAATAATAATAATAATAATAATAATAATAATAATAATAATAATAATAATAATAATAATAATAATAATAATAATAATAATAATAATAATAATAATAATAATAATAATAATAATAATAATAATAATAATAATAATGGACACAAATTTTAAAAATTAAGATTCATGAAAAATAAGACTCCTTCCCCAATTCTTCGCCTTAGCTTTGGAATGTTTTAATATCGCAAAGTCTAAAAGTCTTAACGTAAAAGAATGGACTTTTCTGATTTTTTTGAAAAATGGAATACGAATTTTCCTTTTGAAAAATTATTTATAAAATATTTATTTTGTGAATTTGATAATAAATCAAATTCAATCAAACAAACAAAAATAATACTATTAATTTATCATTTATTTTTTTTAATAAAAATTCTTATTGTTCATTTAAACGCAAGAATATCTTTTTGGTTTACAGTGTCTTCCTCTACCATAGAATCTCACTGTGCAAGTATACCATCTTCGCCCAAAGCGGAATCTACAAGATCTTTGTCCGCAAAACCTATTTCCTTTGTATAATTTAGTATCATTCCCTTCTTCTTCATCATTTCCTTCTTTGAGTTCTTCTAAATATTCATCATTTGCGAATTCTTTTACCATATTAAATTAAGACTTACCCTCTAAACCTTTAACATCAAATGCCTCATCATTCGTAGCTACTTCCTCCTCCTTCTCGACACAGTAAATTGAACCAACAAAAAATATTGTCAAAAGCCAAATTATCAACTTCATGATTACTTTTCACCAAAACTTTCACAGTATTTATAAAGATTATAATGAACTTATTATTTTTCTATGTGAGCATTACAAGGTGCCATAATGTTTTAAAATTGTTTTTCAAATGTAATATTTAAAATGATAATGATAATTTTCATAATAATAATAATAATAATAATAATAATAATAATAATAATAATAATAATAATAATAATAATAATAATAATAATAATAATAATAATAATAATAATAATAATAATAATAATAATAATAATAATAATAATAATAATAATAATAATAATAATAATAATAATAATAATAATAATAATAATAATAATAATAATAATAATAATAATAATAATAATAATAATAATAATAATAATAATAATAATAATAATAATGATTTAGAGCCGCGTTTTCCTTGCTGTCTATTGACTGAACAACTGATGACCGAGAATTTATCAACATTTCTGATTTGTCAAAAAATTTCCAAACTCTTTCAGTTACATCTGCACTTATCAGTATTGCATTCTCCGCTCTCTTTGCCGATTTAATCATTATAAACTCCAGTCGTAAACTCCACTCGTAAACTCCACCAAAGTGCGGAGCTGATGGAGGATTAAAGATCCAACTGCATTGATGCTTTGACAACTCTCTTTGAGTTTTATAGTTGTCGATTACGAAATGTAAAGGAAAAATGAAGAAATTGTCAAGTAGAAATTTTCGATGGAAATGAATTCAGGAGTTAACTGAACGCCTCTGACGAGGATAGATGAAAGAATTGGTTTTTTGCTGGAAGCGAAGGGAAAATGAGATGAGATAGAAGATGATGTTCAAGCAGGGTCAACAGTATGGGTGCTTGACAAAAAGAATGAGTAAGGAAAGTGGCCAATTTGGATGTTAATTGAATCGATACCTAGAGAAGATGGGAAACTACATTTGATGAGAATTAGATGCGAGGGAAAGGGATATTTAGATGTATCTTCATATTGTGTTTAATTATGGAAGGAGAACTGGATGTGGCTGGAATTAGGTCAGATGCTAATATTTTGTCAGATCAGATGAGATTAAATGCCCAACGTTATTTGCTAACGTTTTAAGAGTCAACTCCAATTTATTGATTAGCTACATTTAATCCATACGCATTCTATGTACGGTGGTCGTGAGGCGATTTATAGTAGCATGATGAAATGCAATATGGATATTCGAAAGGATTTATATACGATGACAATGAGGAATTAATTATTATTATTATTATTATTATTATATTATTATTATTATTATTATTATTATTATTATTATTATTATTATTATTATTATTATTATTATTATTATTATTATTATTATTATTATTATTATTATTATTATTATTATTATTATTATTATTATTATTATTATTATTATTATTACTATACTATAGTCCTTATTATTATTATTATTATTATAAGTTTTTAGAAACGAATAAAACATAATAATTACTTAATTAATGAATTGGAAAAAAGAAGTAAAATCAAGGTAGATTGCTATAGTTCGATTGTTCAAAAGAAAACTTTGATTCTTGACGAGATTGACTTACTTTGAAAGGTTATATGTGGATCTTGGAAGATCTGTGATATCTTATTTTGCTGAAATTTTCATATTTACCTTTTTAATAATCAACTTTGAAAATCCGATTTCAAAAAATTTACTATTTGAATTTCAACAAATTCTTGTTTGAATGAAGCCTTGACATTGTTATTTTGAACATCCCGTACTTTGAAAGTTTCGTGTTCCACTAATAAGGCTGATTTTGAGTCATTGACATTTACATCAAGAGGCTTTTATTAAAAACATTTTTAAATCAAAGTCCATCAATGTTGAGTAGTACTTTTCTGAGTGAAACTTTAGGAAGTTAAAGTTAATAAATATTCTTGTAGCTTACAATCAACCAACCTGAAGGACGCATTGAAATTTAGGAATTTGGCTATTATACAATCCTCTATACCAGCGTTTCTCAAAGTGGGTTCCGTGGACTGATTTCAGGGGTTCCGCGAACTTTTTGTAAATAAATAATTTATAAAAAAAGATTTATAAATAAGATTAATAAATAATTCTCGATTTTATTCGATCCAATTTAAAATACATTTTCGATTGTTTTTCAAAGAGGAAATCACAGTTTTTTTAATTATATTGTTTTAACCCTTTCAACACTGAAATTAATGAAATAATACGTAAAATGTTTGCACAGTCACACCTCTATCACACTACAATTGACACTGAACAGGCATGAACCTGTTGATACACTACAAGTACTGTACTACCAACTTAACAGCATTCGCATAATACCATAAACTACTGGAACACACATATTACATTGAATTTGGGATAAAGATGACATAGAAATAATTTTTCAAAAATGTTTGGGATATAAAATACACATTAAAAATACGAATTTAAAATTAGTTTTAATAATATTTGATAAAAGGTAAGTTATTTTTTCAATTTTTGAAAATAATTGTATGAGTATTTTTTTATTATGGATAAATTTTGTGAATAGTTAACCCAAATTTTTGTGATGATAGAACGTTGGTTAAAACAAGGGACTTTAACAAATAGAAACAATTCAATAAGTGCACCTACTGCTGACAACAATACTGGTGAAGATATTTCTGAAGAACCGAAGCCTAGCACTTCTACAAAAAGTGATCATTCTCAATTAAAAAGACCAACAAATGAGTCAATCTTGTGTATAAAAAAACGAAAATATGACATCAGTTATTTGTCGTATGGATTTACAGGTATACGAAATACAGAAACACATAAAGCGCAGTGTGTTATTTGCAATAAAATATTGTCGAACGCTTCTCCTGCCCCAACTAAACTTAAAAGACATTTGATAACGAATCATCCCGACCACAAAGATAAACCATTAGATTTTTTTAAACGAAAACTTGAGGAATTCCCGATATTAAAATTCTAAGATTTTTGTAAATAGGGTTCCGTCAAAAATTTGAAATCAAAAAGGGTGAAAAAACTTTGGGAAACGCTGCTCTATACAATTAAATGATAATTTAAGCTTTTTTGCTGCAAACAATATATTTAATACAAATGAAAAAAATTTCGACTATAAGATAGCCTTTGTCAATTTGAAATTTGATGCATACTCAAACAAAAATAACTGTTTATTTTTTTATCTTAAATTCATATCATTTTGATTGGTTCATTTTTTTATTTCGTTTTAATTTACTGTTTTTATTTTAATTTCTTTCTTTTCTATTTATTCCTGATTGATCGAATAAATATTTTTTATGTCTTTTCGGCGGTTAATGTTATTTTTATGCTTTTATAATCTGTTACTTGTGCAATTACTTGCATTTTATAATTTTTATTAGTTTTGTTTTATTTATTTTTACTTTCGTTCTAATTTTACTTTTGTTTTATTCGGTGTTCCATCATAATTTTAAATATTCTTGGTGCGTTTTACGTTTAATGTGGGACGTCTCAGTTGACGATTTACTTACTTAATTTAAACAACAACAGAATTAAAAATAAGATTGATTCTTAGCCCAACATTGGTTACCATATAAAATTGTTAAAGGAGGACAAACTGGGCATGTTTTACTTGAATGTATCAATATATAATATTATATTTTTTGGTTCTCCATACCGAAATTTTGATTAATTTTAATGCACCGAAACCCATACGCAAGCACTAGCACAGATTTCAATAAAAATTTGCGATAAAACATTTAAATAATGGAGAGTAAAGGACATAATTTCTCGAGGATAAATAAAACATGAGTAAGAAAAATCATTCAATGAAACAAGTTACAAGAATTAACATATTCTAGTGATTTACAACATTTATCATATTACGTTCACATCCTTTAGAAAATGTTATATCTAATATATAAAGATGAAAGTTTGTTTGTTTAACCCCCAGGTGACCACTCCTAGGGTACCCTTAGTAGGTTTTTTTGTCTGTCCGGTCAGCAATTTACCATATAAATAATAATGTATTATATGATTGCTACTTGCAGTTGAAAGTAATATAATTTAGTCAAAAGCTATCAAAGCAGAATTCTAACATGAAGAATTTGAATTTTATTTGATTAGTGAACCAGTTTGCAATTGGAAAAATATTGCCAGTTATTTTTCGATTTAAATTGGAATGCGTTTTCGATTTTACAAATTGAAATTTATTTTGAAAGCTTTTCTTATTGTGAATTAAACATGGAATTGAAGCTGTTATAAAATCAATACTGGAACGTAATAACATCATTAAACAAAAAAATTAATTTAAATGAATTATTATAATGAATGTAAACTCGGACGAAGCCGGGTACAACTAGCTAGTTATTTCATAAAATGATATTGAAGCATTTTTGAATAGTAAAAAATTTATTAATATAAAAAATGAAAAAAAATAGTTTTATTATAAATCTACATTCTGGGTTAGGGTACGAGAATCTAACCATGGGTGAGTTAACGCAAAAGTCTGTATGTATTAACGTAAAAACTAGTGTTTGCAGTAGGTAAAAGATAAAGAAACCGGCACAAGCTAAAAATTTAAATAATTATAAATCTCGAAAGAGAGAAGTTGTCTTCGATGGTACGAAATTCGCTGAAACTAGTACTTCTGAGACCACATCCCGGTTAAGGCACTGTCGTAAGCATCTGCTGACATCCTCCCATGTTTCGGTAAAACTGATCATCAGTTAATTTTATTATTATTATTATTATTATTATTATTATTATTATTATTATTATTATTATTATTATTATTATTATTATTATTATTATTATTATTATTATTATTATTATTATTATTATTATTATTATTATTATTATTATTATTATTATTATTATTATTATTATTATTATTATTATTATCAGTCATAATATTATAATTAACAACATTAACTGCAACCTTATGTTTTACTTTTTAAATAGAATAAGCTTGATCACCTTCACATTGAAAAATAATAAGTTCACCATAATCTTTATAAATACTTGAAAAGGTTTATGGTAAACTAATCATGAAGTTTACAATTTTACTCGTCACCTTATTATTTGTTGGATCGGCTTTCTGTGCTGAAGATCAGCATGAAGTAAGTGCTAATGAAGATGATTTGGAAACTAAAGATTTCAATGGTGAGTCGTGATTTATTGTTGTAAAATATAACAAAAATAATTATATTTATTCAGAAATGGATGTAAATGAAGACAATGAAGAGAATGAATTGAAGTCCAAGAAACGAAGATATTGTGGATTAAGGACCTGTGTATTTTTTTTCGGAAGAAGAAGGTACACTTGTACTGTTAAATTCTACCGTCAAAGATCACACTGCAAACCTCGAAGGTTTGCATGTGCATAACTGAATATTCTTACAATAAAAACATTTTAATTAATAAATGTCAAATTAGTGTTTTGTTATGTACTTTTCACTGAATTCATAAACCTGGATAATGAAGAACATGCACGAAAAACTAATCCTCTCCCCATATTTCGCTTCTATTTATATTCACAAAAGCTCTCAGGAGTAGTATAAAGACCAATGTCAGTTCCTTTTCTGTATATTTCAGTCTGATAGTCTTTATCCTTCCGTTAAATAATCAGGTCCCAAAAGGGTATCATATACATTTTTTCTTCTTCACACGTAAATTTAACATTCACATGCAGATCATTCATATAATCTAAGAAAGTCTGGCCTTACATGCTCACGATTCTCAAACACTAAAAGATATCATCAACATTTATACACAGTTGGTTTATTTAAATTGTATGATGAAATTTTCTTTTCTAAACTTGACAAGAGAATAGACGTCATTTTTGGAGCCAATGGGAAACCCATAGCAAAACCATCAACCTGTTTTTACCACTCATTGTTAAAAATAAATTTCACATTCGACGTTGCAAATTCAAGTAATTTACGAAATGCAATCTCATCAACTTTCCCATGTTCAATAACATTTTCTTTCAACATATTGCAACATAAATCAATCGTTTCTAATAGTGTGACATTCGTAAAAAGACTACACACATCGAAATTTACCATAAATTCATTTGCACTTGTTTTATTCAGTTGTGCAATAAACGTTGAAAATTCAAAGCTATCCTTACATTCAAAATCAGTAATCATTAAAGGTTTTAATAACCATCCTAAAACTTAGCAATTTTGTGTTGAGCAGTTCCTACTACCGACAAAATGGGTCTCATTGGCATACCCACTCTGTGTACTTTGGGTAGTCCATAAAGTTTTGCTGGTTGGGAGCCTTTCGGTTTAATAGACTTAGCCAAGTCAACGTCCATATGTTTCTTATCTGATAATTCCTTGCAGTGGCGTAACTAGTGGACGCAGGACCCTGCGTTGTGGGGGCCCACCAGCTATAGGGGGCCCAAAATTATTACTAAAAAAATATTTACAATCATTTTCTGAAACATTTTCCCCGCAGTTATATTTGCCTACAAACATAAAACTATCATTGAATAGTGGTGGAAAAAAAAATTTTTAACCGAAAAATTTAAGTGGAAATATTTTACATTGCGCGGGGCCCAAATTTTGAAGTTCCGCCACTGATTCCTTCAACAGTTTTAACAAAACCAATTCATCCTTCATCGTTGGTAACTTCCCATTCATAAACTGCGGATCTAATAAAACATTATTTAATTTGCTAATGTAGACATCATGGTCCAAAATAGCTAAACCGTTGCCTTTATCATATTTACAAACATTGATATCCTTTTTAGATAGATTCTTCAGTACCATGAAATCCTTAATATCCTGTTTTTTACTTTTATTAACATAATCAATAGTGCAAACATTCAACAAGTTCTTTACATAGTTTTTATCAATATCCTTATTAGACAATCTTTCAATTTTTGAGAATAATTTATTTTTATCAATTCTGTTTTTGATGCCATGATTAGGGCCAAATTTCAACACCCGTTACTCCTCCTTCGAAAAAACAATTTTGGTCATATTTAATATAGTATCCTTAATGTCAAATTTATAAATACCATATAATCTCCTAAAATTATTTAATTTCTTAATATGGCTATCATAATTTTTCTTTAATTTTAAAACAGAAACATTTAAACACCATTTGATACAGTATTGAAAATGAAAATTACCAATTAACCTAATCAAAGACTATCTCATTAGATTCAATTCGCTGTCCATTAACCGTTTCTTTTTCTTCTGTGCTTCCAACATTCTACTTAAAGTTTTTCGTTGAATAGATCGGACACCCTCAGTAAGTAGATAATTACTAAACTTTATTTTAAAAATGAAAGAGGGAATCATCTCATCATCTAAACAGGTTTCTAAGAAACTGATGTCTAGTTCCATTCTTCTAATTGAAATAAATTTCCTCACCAAACATTTGTATACTGGAACCACAGAAGCATAATTCTTATTATTCTTATTATTATTAATAATAAAAAAAATTTTTCTAATAGAAAATCGCCAATTAAGTATATTAAAATATAACATTGCTATATATTTGAAATTACTGGGAACGAGTAATGTGCGAGGCGTGGTAATTTAGATTTTTAAATCCTTTAATTAATATAATAAAAATGTCAAGTCTACAGGGATTGTGAATGTATTTAAATAATTGAACTTGTATATTGAATATTTGGGATGATGTTGTTTGTTAAATTTTTAATTTTTAATTTTAAATTGAGATTAATTTTTTATATTAATTTAAAAAAATATTTTTATATGAGAATTTTGACAATTTTGTGTGTTTTTAAAATTAAATTGATTTTTGTATGATTAAAAAAATGTTTTTTTAAAAAAAAGTTTTGTTTAAATATTATTATTTTCATTGTTAAATATGAATATGTTCGGAACTTGTCCTCCATTTCTATTTGCATTGAATATCACAACAGAATTTATTTTTACCAAGTTATTCATCCATCAATCATTTGAAATACACTTGAAAAAGACAGTGCCGAAAATTCGTGAGTATCAAAAAACATCGATATATTAATGATTTATATTCTTCAAGCTCTCTTTTTAATAAATATTATTATTACTATTATTGTTGAGGATACTTAAAAAACAAATTTGAAAATAAATGAATAAAATTACTTGAAGGAAGATTGTCATCACAAACGGGACTATCTAAGAGAACTCAGAAAAGAAAACGAAAGTAAAAAGAAATGAGAAATGAGAAAGAGGAATGAAACAAAAGAAATTAGACATGAAAACAAAAACAAAGGTCAGTACTAATTAGTACAAAGAAGAAAAGGAATTTCAAATTCCAGAAAAACAAAATATGGGAAAAAGCCGTATCTGGACAGTTTGTCAAATATGGCGGAATTGCTCAGAGAAGGCGACTTAACAAAAAAGGAAAGAGAAAAATATCTCGACATCTGTCAGAGATTAAATGGGAAAGGTAAGGAAAGGAAATGCAGGAGAAAGAAAGTGGAAAACATTTGATTATTTCTTTTCCACTTTTCTTTCTCCTGCCTTTCCCGACTTTTCCCATTTTATCTATGACAGATGTCAAGATATTTTTCCCTTTTCCTTTTGTGTTATGTCGTCTTCTCCGGGCAATTCCGCCATTTTTGACAAAATGTCCAGTATTTATAAAGTTTATTTATAAAGATTATGGTGAACTTATTATTTTTCAATGTGAAAGTGATAGCTTGATCACCTTCACATTGAAAAATAATAAGTTCACCATAATCTTTATAAATACTTGAAAAGGTTTATGGTAAACTAATCATGAAGTTTACAATTTTACTCGTCACCTTATTCTTTGTTGGATCGGCTTTCTGTGCTGAAGATCAGCATGAAGTAAGTGCTAATGAAGATGATTTGGAAACTAAAGATTTCAATGGTGAGTAGTGATTTATTGTTGTAAAAATATAACAAAAATAATTATATTTATTCAGAAGTGGATGTAAATGAAGACAATGAGGAGAATGAATCGAAGTTATTCAAGAAACGAAGATATTGTGGATTAAGGACCTGTGTACTATTTTTCCGAAGAAGAAGGTTCAATTGTACTATTAGATTCTACCGTCAAAGATCACTCTGCAAACCTCGAAGGTTTGCATGTGCATAACTGAATATACTTACGTCAAAAACATTTTAATTAATAAATGTTAAATTTGTGTTCTGTTATTTAGTTTTATTTTGTTCTTTGTCATTGGAAAATTTAGAATAATTATTACAAGGATTATTATTATTATTATTATTATTATTATTATTATTATTATTATTATTATTATTATTATTATTATTATTATTATTATTATTATTATTATTATTATTATTATTATTATTAGCAAAAGTATCACTTCATTGTCATTTTTATGTAAATAATAACCAACCTTGTCACTTTCAAAATGAAAAATAATAAGTTCACCATAATCTCTATAAATACTGACAAAGGTTTATGGTAAACTAACTATGAAGTTTTTAACTTTCATTTTCACATTATTCTTTGTTGGATCGAAAGTTTGCCCTTATCTAATTGAATATTTAAAATTCTTAATAATAATAACTGTGCACATAAATTTATAAATAGGGAGGATAAACTAACTGTGCCAATAAAAACAATTAAAAGTATGTCCACATTTTCAATAACTGTTCACATAGAATTATTGAATTTGTGCTCAAAACAATTTAAAAATGTACTCAAAATTTTACAAAAGTGTGCTCAAAAATATCTTTTGTCAGCAGGAAATTAATTTTAAGTAAGTATAAAAAACACCTCATTTTTTTAAGCTTTGGACACTTGAAGTCCGATTTTCCCATTGCTAACACATCTTCTAAATTATTTTATAAATCCGGTTCAAAATTAACGACATAATTCCAAGTATTTATTATATGACATATTCAATATGTCATATTGTATAATTTTAAACAAATTTTCAGCGTTGAATAAAATATTTTCAAAACTATTTATCAAAATTTCAATATTTAAAATATATTTATTTAAAAATTTTTCATTAATAAAAATTTCTTTTTTAAAAAGCTATTTTAATTTTTATTTCAAAAATTTCAACTTAAAAAAATCCAATATAAAAATTATTTAAAAGTTATTTTAATAGTCAATTATTTACAATTTAAAATTATTTTGATAAATCGTTGAAATATTTAATTCTCAGCTGAAAACACCTCACAGTTGATTAGCAATATTTTTTGACCTTATATATAATGATGTGTCACCATCTTCTTGTACGACATGCCTTTCGGTATTGAAGGGGCATTCAATTAAAAATCCTATTAGAAAAAAAGATCATTGATCAACCCCATATAATGACTGTCGCCATAATTTTATTTACATTGTGTAGCATTGTAGCACAGGTGCTTATAAGTATTAGGTATATAAACAAATAAAGAGCACAATATTAACAATTAAACATTTATTAATTTTTTTTAAAAGACAAATACGATAAATATGAAAATAATGAAATAGTGACTTCAGGAAGGCTGTTAAAAATACTTATTTGACTGTTGATTGTACCTTTGACTTTGGAGGCCCACAACGTTTTTGAGGGGTAGTTGGGTATTATTCTGAGATGTATTTTTGACACAGTTTTCTTGAATTAATTCTGGTTGAACTTCCAAAGTCTTCCTTGTCTACCTCCAAAGTCTACCTATTTTTCGGTTTTTTCCAATCGGAACAGTTTTTGGCAAATTTGGGATTATGACAAGTAGCCTTCATATCATCCAACATGCTTGCCAAGTCATTCACTGGAGAAATATATGAGATATTTCACCATATTTACATTCAGATCATTTTTATACTTCTGAAGAAAAGGATTGGTGGCTGATTTGAACTGTTTCTCAGAAATAGCTAGTTGAAGTACATCAATTTCCTTCAGAATGGAATCTTGTATGGTTTTGTCGCCAAGAATGAACAAATGATTTTCAACTGCTTTCTTCATGTGAGACCGGCACATGTGGCGTATGTAGTCATTTCCACTTGAAAAAACTGATTTGAATCCATTTTTTATGGGATCAGCGGCATCAGCAATCAATCCAATAGATCCATCATTTGGTAAAATTGATTGGTAAGTTGCTTGAAGTCCTACTTGCAGGCTTTCAAGCATGAATTGAAAATCTTCTTGTCTTTCATTTGTGCACACTGAAATTCCAAATCGATGAAACCTTTTATCCATGTCACTGGTGCAGCAAATAAGGACAGGAAAATAGTTCCAAATTATTTTGTAATTGCTGTCTGCATGAATGAACTTTGCTTGTTGATGAGATTGATAATAAGCGCCTAGTGGTAAAAAAAATCTGAATGACTCTCTCTCTCGAAATGTTTGCTGTTCATCATCATTATCGATTTTTAGTTCATAAAGAATGAATGGAGAATCTAAGTCTTCTGGGATGGTTGCATTTGTCTCGAGAATAGTGACTAACTCACCAAAAGTTAGTGATTTTGAATTTAACCCTTTTAAGGTTTGAAGAAAGTTAAAAAGTTATCTATCATTTGGAATTTCAATTTCAGCATGTAAAAGCTTCTCTTCAAAAAAATCCTGACTGATGAGCTTTAGCTTCTTGATTCCAAGTTCTAACACCTTTTTGATGGCTTCCTTCGTTGCTGGATTAATCCCTCTTTTGGTTTGGTTTTCTAATATCTCGTCATGATTGTGATTGCAGGTGGTTTCAAAATGGACAACACCATGATTGTCACTATTGTATTGAAGTTTCATGACTACATTGTGGTCCTCTTTCCCTGACAACATTACAACGGTACAACTCTTTGCGTCCATCTCTGGTGTCATATGCTTTATCAAATGACAAAACTTTGTTTCTTGAGAGCCATTCAACTGCTTGATCTTTATTTTGAAAAAACTGAATTGCATCCCAATTTAACAATTTGGTTTTTTTGGCAACAGGTTCACTGTCTGAGTCCGAAAAATCTTTATTGGTCCAATTCCTGCAATTCACTGCTGTTTTTCATTTTGCTCATTATTATATGTTATACAAAAATATAAAGCGCAAACACAACTTTTCCTCAAATAGTTAAAACAAGTTTGACAGTAATAATTTATATTAAAATTGATTTTTGTTTTTAAATTTAATTTAATTCTCTTTGATAATTAATTTATCTATCCTATTAAATTTTTTTCGAGTTAATTAAAATAATTTGTGTGCCCGATTAATAAATCCATGAGCACAGCAATTTCTTGATGTCAAATAATTAATTTATTTTACATATTATAAATCCATGGGCACAATCAAGTAATTCATTAGCACAGTAATGAATTATTTTTTGAGCACATTTAATAATACCCCTAACATATTGTATTACGAGAATGAAGCTGTATTGCTCAATGAAAGGTTCAACAAATGGATATTGACGTTCAGCAATCTTGTGAAAACAGGGATGTCACTTTTATTCTCAAGGAAATAAAAACAAATTGATTATTTGGTACTTGTTAAGCTGATATTTGCATAACAAAATTGTGTTTGAACAATTATTCTAATAAATAAAAATATTTAATTAATATTAATTAATTTAATTAATATTAATTAATTTAATTAAAATTAATTAATTTAATGACTTAATAAAATATAATGAAAATTATATTATCAATGGAAAATGACTTATATTTCTCATATTTAATATGTGGAATTATGCGCGAAATATAATAAATAAAATACACACACAATCAAAAGAATAATTCAGTATTTAATGAATTCTTTAAAAATAAATATTTTAATTTATTGTATAAAGAGGAAAATATAGGGAAATTTAAAAATCTCCAAAAGTTTGATTCAATCGCTTTAAATTCTTTGGAATTGAATTTAAATTTTATTTTTTACTTTTGATTGAATGATATCTGGAATTATAACCAATCAAATTGGAGAATACATTCGGCTATTTATCATTGTTCGGCGGCAGTGATTAGGAATATTTTCCCGTTTTGTCATTTTGTTATCATGATTAATTACAATGAATCGCTGATGGAGGATAAACAATTTTACGTGGAGGACATTGTCTATTTGTGTTCAATGATTATAATGGGGATAATTTTCAATTTGTTTGTCCCTACAGCATTGTATTTTGAGAGATCTTTAAGAACTGCAAACAATTTTTTTATCCTCAACATAATTATCGTTGATTTGTTAGTTTGTGGTTATATCCTACCAGTTACTCTTTCGAATAGGATCTTGTCGAGAAATACAGTCGGAGAACTTGGATGTCAAATAAATTCCTTTCTCACATTCCTAAGCATGGGAATCAACAATTCCCTTTTCATGATCATCTCATTCGACAGGTATTTGTTTATCTTCTATCGATCTTTACACTTGAAATTGTTTACTGTTAAAAAAGTTATTTTATTGTTATTGGTAATTTGGACAATCTGGTTGGTTTATGGAATTTCTCTCAGTTTTCTCGAAGGGTTTAACTACATTTCTGTTGCTTTCGTTTGCTTTATAAATGAAAACGAAGAAAATTTGTCGTTAACAATTATTCTTATTTTGTTGAACTTTGTTTTACCAACATTAGTAAGCACTTGTTTTTACACTATTCTACTAGTTCGGATGTTCAAAATTAAAAACAATGTTTCAAAGCCGAATGGTTGTCAAAATTTTGAAAAAAAGGACTATCGGAATGAAATCCGACTGGTGGGGCTACTGATTGCTACTGTTTTGGTGTACTTCATTTGCTGGGCCCCATATACATTTCATGGATTCTTAATAGGTGATGACTCTGATATCGGTCCAATAATGCACAGAGTAATCCATTGGTTAACCCTTTCTAATTCCGTATGTAACGGATTATTATTTGGAGTGTTAAATTCGAAGTTCCGCAATGTAATCAAAACGAGATTTATTTCCAAGAACAAAATAGATGATATATTCAGTTCCTGCACCAATACATAGCTTGATTATTTATATACTTTTCCACGGGAAAATAACTGTAATAACTTATCCACGGCTACTTTGTATTGTGATTTGTAATTTTAATTAATTAATTAAAATACTTTTTCTTTTATTTTATTATATTAGTTATAAAATTGGATGTTCTCGAGACAAAAATGTTTTCAAAAACTATATATGATACAACTTTTTCAGGAATAATTTTTCCAGCTTTTTGTTTTAATTGTCGAAATAATATCATTAATAAATATTTCCTTATTCAATGTAGACTATTAGGTATTTATATTGTTAATGATAATTATGAGGTTTGTCATTTGTAGTGTGGTTTGAGAAGATTTGTTAGAACCCAACAGAGTCTCCTATAAAAATCTGTGTCGGGATTGATGAGGTGTGTGTATTTTAGAATAGTTGCTAAATATTAAATATTAATATATAAAATATATAAAAACCTAATCAAACAACTTTTATTTAAAATAGAACAAAATAAACAGCCTGAAGCTTCGGCTTATAAAGGATCATAAAAGTTGGATAAATCTTTATATATTTTTTCTTTTTTTTTTAGAATTTTCTTATTTTTGGATTGTAACTGATTTGCAATTTTCTCTTATTTTTTCCAGAATTGATTTTTTTATTGGTTTTTTAATTTAATAATAATAAGAATTATAATATGTCTTTTAAACTGTGTGTAACATCGATGAGTCAAAAGCAGAGAAGAATTTTTCATCCTAAAGGTCCAGTTGCATGAGATGGGAATAAAGATTTAATAAAAATATCACAAACATGTGTGGGGGGGAACAAAATTCAACAAAATGACTCGCAATTACCGCGAAATTAACAATACATTACAAATACCATCGGAAATGGAAGTTGAACAATGAAAATTACGAAATATAGAATTGTGGAATGATGTGCCAACTTATATCGTGGGAATCTCATTAATTAGATATGAAAGTTTCATGCCCAAGGAGAATAGATTCTTCCTTTCCCATAGAGAAATTTCCCAGCTTTCTTAATGTGTGCAAAGTTTGTATTGAAAATTTAAAATATAACATTTCGTGTGTAAAATCAACAATTTTTAGTAAACAAATTTAGATAATGAAAAAAATTATCCTATTTTTACAAAATAAATTGCGGGGTTTTCATTCAAAATTCATGTAAAACAACAAATTTATTATTCGGATTATAATTAAAGTAATAAATAATAATAATAATAATAATAATAATAATAATAATAATATATTATTATTATTATTATTATTATTATTATTATTATTATTATTATTATTATTATTATTATTATTATTATTATAAAAGTCTTTAATGCAAGTTTTAAATTCTATAGGTGAATGATATGGATGATTATAGTTTCTATAAAATATTTTATCTGCATTTTAATTGGCTATAAATCTGAATTAAATAATATAAATTTAAAATCTAAATTTTAACGAATCATTTTCAATTTTTATTTTTTGACGTTTTATTAGTTTTGATTTGTGAATTTCTTCAATTTTTTTATCATTATTTTTTTTATCTTATTTTGCTAGATCACAAAATATATTGCAAAATTCTGAGCCATTAATTCCTAAAATTACCTTTTTTCACGTACAAATAGAAAATGAGTCCAGAGAATACCAACATTAAACTCCATTTACCATATTTTATATAACTTTTTCAACATATTGTAAGTTTATTTAATTTGTACTCATATCAACATTAAAGGGTTGTTTTTCCCGTCGTTTTGAAATTATGTAAATTTTCCACGATTTCTTTTTGTTACACAAAAAACGACCACGTATTAAGTAAACCCTTTCACTCTCGGCCGATGTAGAATTTTCCTTTTTGAAATTAAATAGTTTTGATAAATTCAGAGATAATTTATTATTTTATTATTATTCTGTAATTTGCTTACTAATGAGATGCTTTTAAAATCGAAATTTCTATATACTCGTCCCAGGCCAACTAATTCCTTAGTTTGTCTTTAATTATTGTATTTTTTAATTACCCTCAATATTCGTAACAATCAGATTTTATAAATATTGTCATGTTATAATATAAAAAATTAACAATATGTTGTGTTTTATAATCTATGCTGGGTCAGATCTACTATAAGGCCAATTGGGCCATCACCTCAAAGTGCCAATCAAAATTGGGCGTTGCAATTTATTAAATAAGAAAAAAGATACTGGTTTTCCATATACGAAACATTTTTTAAAAAACTCTTATTGGAAATTTGCAAAAATCTCTTTTAAAACTCTGTAATATTTTTGTTGGGTTTTTGGTTAATTTAAGTCGGTTCCCTCTGACTCCTCGTGTCCTTTAAATCAAAACAATAACGACCCAACGTATATTGAAATAACAAAATTTACAATCTTTTCTCACCACTTTACAATCAATAATCAAAGTTACGTTCGACCGATTCTCCGCTCGGTGTTGATGCTTTGATAAAGATAATATTTACCTTTTATTCCCTTCGGTTCTCTTGACCAACGTTTTCCTTTATTTTCTTTGATTTGATCCTTTGTCACTCTTTTTTTCTTATTCTATCTCTTCTTTTTCCCTAATCTCCTAAATTCGTTTTTGCCTTTTCCTAAGCTCGAGTTCTTCTTACCCTACCTGAGGCAAAATGCGATTTGCTCTGATTTTCCCCTTCCTTATATAGTCTTCGAAATCGGAATGACAAATGGTTATTGCCGAGCCAAGCTTCCACATATCTGCTTCGGCTGTCACCCATAATGGTCCAACAACAAAGATAATTTCTACAAAGCCTTTCTACACGCACTATATTCTCCTTGCTCTTTTCCAATTAATCATTGTGTCAAGCTAATGGGCCCAAATCTTCCTTCTGTTTACTTTTCTTCTTGTTTACCCAGCTCGGGTTTCCTTCATATCTCGGGTTCTCCATTGGCTCGGGTTTCCCATTAGCTCGGGTTTTCTATTAGCCAATTAATTAATTAATTAACGTTTGAATGCTTTTCGACCCTTCCTAACCATTTTCTGATAAATCTCTACCCATCATCTTGTTGACCATTACCTAATCTATACAGTGCCGTAGCTAGGAATTTGTCTGCGGGTGGGCAGACCAATTTTGCGGAGGGGCAATATGATCTTGTAGTTTTAGAACAAATTTTCCCTTATTTCGATTCATAAAAAATTGAGATTAAAACACGAGTTTTATTCGGCAACTGTTGAATACTTGATTGCACACTACAGTAAATAAAAAGTTAACAAAGGCACAATACAATATAAATCAAAACAGTTGAAGTCTTCTTGATCCACTCTCCCAGAAGCGACGTATCAGACTACTATCCTCCTTAACACTTCTAGCCAATGCGTTCTCGTAGGAAATGAGAATCAAATCAGATTGTCTCTGATGAAGCATAGAGCGCCTTTGTGGTGTTAGAACCCTATTCAGGGTGCTAAAAGAAGACTCACAAACAGCAGTTGATACACCAATTGTTCGAGCCAATCCAATAATCTGGCGAATGGTTGGCATTGCTTCTGAAACAGGTGAAGTTTGGATGGAACGAGGATCTTCTGCTCGGCCAGTCTCTTGGGAGAAGAATGTCTTAGCAAGTTGTAATTCCACATCATCAAGAACCAAACCTACCAAGTCGGCAAGTGGTTGGAGAGCAGCTTTCTCAAGAAAGTTTTTTGATGCAGGGTGAGTGGCTTCCACAGATTTTGCAATGTCGCATTGCAACTCCCCAAAACGATTGTTCAGTTCATGTAAAAACCCATTTAAAAGATTCTGATATGTCTGCCATGCTCGTGTGCGTTCCGTATTTGGGTAAGACTGCATTATGGAATTATCTGTGGAAAGTCGAGAAAGATCATACTCATTGTCTATCAATCGAGAGCTTATCAAGCGCTGTCTTTTAGAGCGAGGATGGCCAGACTCAACAGAGGCAACAGTCTCCTTCTCTACACAGCACCAATAGACCTCAAAGGTCTCCTCGTTGTTCATTGCTTGAATCATCTCCTTTGTTGTATTTACACAGTCAGCAGCTTCTAGAAATGTTATTGATTTGGATTGCAGGAGTTTGTTGGGAACATTCAATTTGTTTAATAACACTGGCATACATTTTGAAAGAAGGAGGAATTGTGGGTCCGCCAATCTTTTGAGGATTCCTGAGGCAATAACTGCTATCTCTCCAACACCTTTTTCACAATCTTCGAGAACTTTGAGAATATCTTGGAGGAACTTTCCCACAGTGACAGCAGCTGAAAGATGACCTTCCCAGCGTTGTTCCAATACACGTTTTAGTGATTCTCCATTATACTTGGCTTGGATAATGGGACGACGGAAGAATACATACAGCTGTTGGCAGATACTAAAGTACAGCGCCACTGTTTCGTTTGAGGAAACAGCATACTGGACCACGAGATGCAGCTGATGGTTAAAACAGTGAATATAAGGCACTCTGCGCTGAAGCCGCTGTTGCAGAAGAGATTGGATTCCACCTTTGTGTCCGGAATTGACACTGGCTCCGTCATAACACTAGGCCAATATCCTATCAAGACGAATCTTGTTCTTCTGGAGATGATTGATCAATAAGTGTGTCAAACTCTCTGCATCCAGCTTAGATGTGTCTGCAATACATAACAAACGTTCACGAACTTTTCCCTTGAGATCGACAAATCGTAAAACAATTGAGATATTTTCAATTCCGTTTACATCCTTTGTGCCATCACACATAATAGTGAACCAATTGTCATCCAGTTCTGTTACAATTCTTTCTTTAACTAGATCAGCCAAGTGGTGAATAATTTCATTTTGAAATTGGGCTGACGTGTAAGAGGCATTCCGTGGAATGGTACTATATACACTTGCTAAGTAGGGATCCTTCTGCAAAGTGTATTGAAAGAGTTTAACAAATAGACCACATGGCTCAGTTGGCTCTGAAGTATCATCAAGCACACTGCCTAACTTTTGAAGCCCTGCCGAATCTTGAGTACCTCGTAGAGGTAATTCATTCGCTGTTAGGAAGAAAATTATGTCCATCATTGATCGAACATAGTAGCGGTTCCTCTCGCACTGCTCATCATTCACCTTAGTACTAACTTCCTGTCCCATTAGTTGTCGATGTTGTAAATCTTTCCAGAGTGCCATGGCGGTTCCATGAGCCTTCGACTTTTCATGCTTTACTAAGCCTCGCTTCCAGTTCCGATAGCCTTTGTGAGTAAAAGCAGCTTCTGATTCCGCCTGGTGTGTCGATATACATCCAAGATGCGAGAACTTGTAACACGGAAAGCAAAATGCCGCATCTCGGATTTTACTATATTCCAGCCAATCGTGATTGTTGAACCATGCTGGGTTGAAGCGACGTTCAACTTGACCAAACATTGTTTTAGGGTATGCTGAAGGGAACAATTTTGGCTGCATAGGCTTATCAACTCCGAGATCTAGAGGTCGTTCTGACTGAGATGACAATGAAACTGGCTGAGATGATGATAGAACTGGTTCAAATGAAGAAGAAATTGGTTGTGAGGATGATGGATCGGTGTCAGATGATGACAGAATTTCATGAGAGGTGTCATCTGCTGAGTTTATCTGATTACAAATGAGTGTCTTTTCTCCAATACTACTTTTAGGTGTTGTTGTGATATTGGTGACAGCTGTAGTCATCGGGCTTTTATTCGCACATGTGGATAACTTTGTGACGAAGAATTTTCGTATGTCCATAATTGATACCTAAACAGAGAAAATAATATAACTATGAAGGAAAAAATAGTTGTTTTTTTAAATGATTTCAATGATGTTTGATGAATTCAGATATATTAATAATTAAATGATATGAAATAAAAGAATCACAGCTGCTGAGCAGCATGATAGTCTGAAATGGACATACCTTAGGATTGACGCCAGGAGTTAAATAAGTGACGGCGAATTTAAATAAGTGGAAGTTTACGTCGGCGAATTTAAACAATGATCATAGTTACAATAAGTATTTTATTAAGATAATTATTCAATTTAATTAATACTTATATTTAATTATAAATTACGTAATTTAATTAATTATATTTAATTATTAAATACTGAATTTAATGCAATATATTTAATTATATTTAATATATTTAATTATTAAGTAATAGTAACATATTTTATAATTAAATATAAGGAATTAATTTACGTATTTTATAATTAAATATAATGAATTAAATTATGTCATTTATATTTAAATATAAATATCACTTGTACGAATTGTATGATTAAATATAATTATAAATTATATACATATTTTCCATTGCTGAATTGAAGTTATTTTCGTATTTATTTGGTGAAAATAACGGGGGGGGGGCAAAGTCAGTCAACGGGGTGGCACTGCCCACCCATGCCCCCCCGTGGCTACGGCACTGAATCTATACCTGTCCCGTTTTCCCAATTCGATTTCNTAAAAATAATTAAAAAAACAAAGAACTATTATTATAAGAACTTTATTCAATTTTCACCACTGATTTCTTTTCAATTGACATTGTATTTATTAATAGGCTTAACAATGAAATTCGTGAATACCAAAAAAAACATCGATATATTTACTGATTCATAGTCAAGCTTTTTAATAAATACAAAGATTTATTTGCCAATATTTTGCTACATAGTAGACACGGGGCGCCTGGATTAACTTCATTTCCAGTTTCATCCGCGTTTCTTAGTCTTAGAAGATTCACCAATATTTGGATTATCTAGATTTGTCACCTATGTCCATATATTTAGATTGGGGCAATAATTAATTTTAAGATGTTTTTTCTTGATGCACAAAACATCTTTTTGTCCCATTCCTTAGATGTCGAAAAAATAGTTGTTTTTTTAAGTTCCATCCTTTAGCCAATTTTCAAAACTCATGCTAAATTAAAATACCAATAATTAATATTCCTAAATTTGAGGTAATGTGTTATGTACAATTTAGGCAATAAGGTGTTTAGCTAATATTCGAATTAATTGAATAGTTATTATTTTGTAAAATCTAATTCGCAGAAGTATACTTACAAAATTCCCTATTCTATTATAACTAAATTATTTCCGAAATCAATCATTATTTGCAGAGAATGCACAATTTCTAACTTATATGTTAAATTAATAACTATAATAACTATAATAACAAAAATTAACAATGCCTAATATAACTAAATCGAGCATTTAAATATTTTTTTAATCGTCATTAAGAACAGGGTTACCAACTCTGGAACGAGTCAAACCCTAAGAAATTATTTTTACATCCGAAGATTTAATAATATATAATAAATGCATATGAATATAAAACAAAATATATTTATTCAATAACAATAAAACATAAAACAACAAAATTTATTCAATAAGAAAACATACAAAAAAATTAGGAACTTCAGAAAATATAATTAATTCTTAAAATTATATTTTGTTGTTTTAAATGAATATTCAAGTAAATTTTTTTGTTCTGGTGCTTTTAAATATGTAAGAAAATCTTCACATTTCATGTCGAAATTTATTCTTACAGAAATTTTAGCTTTAATAAGCGATATTCTCATGTTATTTCTTTCTACAAACGGAATTCATTATTGAGTATTATTAAGTATTATTAAGTTGTGTTGCTTGTATTATTGATTATATTTATATTGTGAAGTGAATTGAATAATACGTTTTAATTCAAAAATCTATTCTTTAAAAACATCTGTTTATTTAAACAATTTTAATAATATTAATTTATTAATATTATTTCATGTCCTCCTCTAGAGCCCATTCTCTCAGTCTTTGCGGAGGTCTACGAATTCGATTGATCTTCTGAAGCTCTTTTTGAGAGGCAATTGGTATAACTTCTTCTGTTTGATCGTCATTCATGTCTGGCGTTTCATCTAGTGATAACGGAATTTCATTCTCCATTGTTTCATTTAGCCCCTTTGGAGATAGTTGGTTGTTACTTACTAATTTCATAATCGGGTTGTAGTCATTTTCTGAGATGATCCATGATGTATTCCTGCCCTTTGGAATGAGAAAAGTCTGACAAGAGGTGTCATTAGTTAAGCCAGATTTGTAGTCCACAACGTTGGAATGAAGGTATTATCGGTCTGCGTATTAGTCTCCCAAAAATCATTTCTGATGGGGACTTACCTTCAAAATCAGCAGATATCCGATGATAGAATAGCATCTTTTGAAGAAACTCGTCAAATTCAGTATGGCATTGACTTACCTTCCAACATTTTATACCCTTCTTGATGGTTTGAACTTCTCGTTCAGCTCTGCCATTTGCCATTGGGAAGTATGGCGGAGATTCCATTTTACGGGCTCCTTGGTTCTCCAACCAAGACATCAATTCTTTTGATGTGAACTCTGGTGCGTTATCTAATTACGACACATTCAGGGATACCTCGTGTGAGTTTATTTGGCAATTTACTAGGTCCTTTCTACACGAATTAATTGGGATGATTGTTCCAATATCTAAGTTTATGCTTTCTTGATCCATAACGTGAATACTCGGTTTATTTGATCTACTTGATGATCTACATACTCCAGCAAAATGATTTAGTTTCCCCAATTTGGTGCAATTTTTTCCAAATGCAGGGCATTTGCCATGTCTATGTTTAGAACCACAATACTTACATTTCTCTTTTGGAATAAATTCTTTTCGTGAATAAAATGTATTCATATTTTGTTCATCTTCATTTGCTTTCTCGAAATTTGCAGTGAATATCTTGACCTGTTTCATGTCTTGTATGATCTCTTGATTATGTTCCACCGATACTTCGCCGTGTCCTATTTTTTCAAGAAGGTATAATTTCGCTTTGTCGTCATAAAGACTGGTTGTAACTGACAATTTTATCATATCTTCTACTGGATCTTTTGATTCTTTTAGTTTCTCGAACTCACAGAATTGTGCGCCTTTCCGAAGTCGTACAATGAAATCTGAAATATTTTCGGATTTTTCTTGTTTTATATTGAAATATCTGCTTCTTTCTGCTACAACCAACCTTGATTTCCGATGTAAGTATTTCCTTATTGCTGATTCGATTTCTTCATATCTGATCGTTTGAATTGTTCTTGGGGATAGAATGGATCGGGTTTTGTTAAGTGCCTCGAACCCACATAAAACCATGCAGTTGTCTGTAATTGATAATTTTGTTTCGGAATACGTCCATTGGTTTATCCTAATTATCGCATTGAATGTGAGTAGCCACGTTTCGCATTGGTCTGCATTTGTGAGATCTATATGTGGTAATCCTGCTCGTGACGCCATTGAAGTGAATTGAATAATACGTTTTAATTCAAAAATCTATTCTTTAAAAACATCTGTTTATTTAAACAATTTTAATAATATTAATTTCTTAATATTATTTTATATTGCTTACATGTTTTAATTGTTTTACCTTCACCTTCACGCACCGTTCAACTGCAAAATGAAATTCAAAATTGACAACTCATATATTATCCCAGCAAACTTTACCAATAATTAATATAATCTCAGCAAAAAATAACTAATAATCCTTGCAGAATTAAATAAAAACTAAACCTGCAAACATTTTGAAAATATTTTGACAAACCCGAAGAAATAATTGTTCAACCCGAAGACCCGAAGTTACCACATCAAAACCGAAGTCTTCGGGTGAAAATGGTCGAGTTGCGAACCCTGATTAAGTAATATTTGAAAAATAAAATATTAAACAGTTAACTCTCGTTTTTAATTATATATAATTGTAATTATAATATTGAAATTAAATAATGATCTCCTAAGTTTGAAGTTTTCAGGCGGAACTCTTACTTTTACTCCACGAAATCCAGTATGGGTAATCCTATTACAGATAATCATGTATATGAATGTGTAGATGTAGATAAACTCAGATTGAGCTTTCCGGGTTCAAATTTGATGTTAGGTCTCAAAAAGAATAAAAAATTATTTAAAAATTGTTGTTGTTTAAAATAATAAAACAAACAAAATGATGATGGACGAAAATTGTGAAGTGTTAGAAGAATATGCTTTCATTTTAATAAACTCTTTGAAGTTTTTGAAATTATTAAAGGAAATAGTGATGATAAGGGGTATGTGGATAAAAGCATTATCCATAGAAAGCATTTTTTATTTTTATAATGAAGAAACTTGCCTCTCGATATACAGGTAAAAAACATGGTATATATATATATGTATATATACCATGTTTTTTACCTGTATATCGAGAGGCAAGTTTCTTCATTATAAAAATAAAAAAATGCTTTCTATGGATAATGCTTTTATCCACATACCCCTTATCATCACTATTTCCTTTAATAATTTCAAAAACTTCAAAGAGTTTATTAAAATGAAAGCATATTCTTATATATGAAAGCATATGAAAGCATATATATATGTGTGATTTGTATGCACCAAAAATGTAGTTCGCACATGTCATTGCTGCGGAGGGAAATTTACTTTCACAAAACTATAATTTTTTGGATTTTTTGTTGGTTTGTATTCAAAAATGAAATTTAAGTTAAAAGACCTTGCCCCCTCGAGATTGTCTCAGCCCTCTAAGGAGCCACGAGTATTATATTTTACAAAATATTTCGGTTTCAAGTTTATAAAATAGAAATCACAAACCTACTTGATTGTAATTAGATTACCCGTTACTAATAGATAGTAATGTGCACTCCAGATCATATAGGAATCCGCGACTCTCATAAATTTTTTGGGCGATTAGGAGGTACTTTTTGGAGACCCCTTACCATAATTTTTTTAAAATTTTGTTTAAATCGTTGAATACGTCATTTAAAAAAATTGTTTGAATCGATGATTATGCGATCAATTTTAATTTTTTATACGAACTTCAGAAACTATTGTTTGAAATTAAATTCTCTATTTAATAAGACTATGATATTATTTTTGAATTTACACATCATTTTAAACAACTTGAGATATTTTCACTCAAATAATGTATACAGAATTTAATTCTCTATAAAATAGCACCATTATTTATTGTCGAACCCATATCTTACGCACGCCCATATCTTACGCAAAATTTTTTTATTCTACACAACGAAACAAAAAGCAATAAAAACACCAAAATATTATATAAAAAGCAATTAAATAATGAAATTTAATTATTGTTTCTCTAAATTATCTTTTTCAGCCTATTTTTACAAACCACCATGTGATTTTCTTCATTCAAATCCGATTTTAATCTAAAAGACTCGTTTCCAACTCTTTCTACTATTATTCAACTTCCTTCTTCATAAAAATCTTCCATTTTTCTTTTTCTTATTTCTGTGTTTGCATCAAAAGATTTCTTAACCAAGACACGCTCTCCAGGATTAAAAGTAATAGAATGATAGTGAACATCTGCATCACTCACCATTCTTCTGGTATATCTGTTTCGATAATTTTGGTCAACCAGGCTTTCTCGAATAATTTCACTATTTGATTCAGCATTAATGCTTTCATTTTCATTGCTATTGCCATTATTATTGGTGTTTAAATCCCCAACTAGATCAGTATATTCATCTGATTCAATTAAAAGTGAATTTTCATTATTAATATTTTCCAACAATAAATTTTCTCTCATTTCGCTTCTTTGTCTTCCTCTAAAAGCATTCATTGGTGTCGTGTTGTATTTGTATTAGTAATTTTTTTCTTTTTGCGTAAGATATGGGCGTGCGTAACATATGGGTTCGACATTTATTATAAATTCACGCTCATATCACCTTAAACAGCGCTTTTTTCATCCAACTTTTACATACACACACATTTTCAACATTTAAAAAATATCAATTATTCATCTACACTTAAGAAAATCCAATCTATTATTAAAAAATCATATTAAAATACATTAAAAACTAAACATCTATTAAAATACCAGAGACGTTCGAGAGCTATCTACTCAACAAATTGGTGATATGACATCTTTCTCATCTATTTTATATCCTTGTATTGAAATATTTATAAACCAGCTTTCCCCATCTTTATATTCAATTTCTTCAAAGGCATCGATTGTTGATGAATTTTTTTTGCAACTTATTGATTCTTATTGATTCTTATTGATTTCCCCAGCACTTTAATTACTGCAATAACATCTTCTTTTGTTATATTATTTTCTTGACATTTATTAAATAATTCAAACAAAGAGATCGAGGAGTCAGTAATAATAATCAGTATTAATAACAGCAATAACCCAACATTTTTATAATTATTATTTTTGAAGCAACTTGTCCCAAACTTGGTTGATATTTGGAGTAGTTTGGGAGAAATTATCAAAAATGAAAGAAAGAGAACTTGCCAGTAAATATACTCACCATACATCATTCAAAGAACATTAGAAAATTGAGGTTATATTTTGCTATACAATTTGCGAACTTGTCAAATAAATGATTGTAAATGTTGACCATGTTGGGTGCCGTTTGTAACGAAACATGGATAAAACATTCCTACCTCTCACCATCCCTAACTTCAAATAACAGTCGTATATTTTATAATACGATTCATAAAAATTGTTTAAATTTTAACATTTCTTCAAATATTAAAAAAAACTCATTTGATTTGAATAGAGGGGAAAATATCTAAGTTTGTCAGACAGAATGTGTCATGTTTTCATTTCTAATTTTTGAGTCTTTTTGTGTTATTTAAATTTTCAGTAATTTTAATTAATAGATAAATAGTTATCAGCTTTCCAGTGAACAGTGTTGATTCTTCAAGAAATTGTAAAAAAAATTTTATTTTTATATTTATTCCAAAAATCTATTTAGAAAAAATTCGTGTTGAAAAATTTATGAGAAATTGATTTCCTATAATTGAAAAATAAATGTAAAAAAATGTAAATAAACTATATTGTTTCAGCAATTAAGACTTATGTTTTCTTGTCAGTGGCGTAGCTAGTAATTTTGGGCCCCTATGCCATGAGTCATAGATGGGCCCCCTTATACTGCATACACAAGTGAAATAGGTCCGGAACACCATAGCGCCACGGGAAAAATTTTTTTCGCCCCTTTCGAAGCACAATTGAATTAGACCAGGGTTTCCCAAACTTTTCCTGCGATGGAACACTTCGTAACTCTCGAAATTTTGATGGAACACCTTGTTTATTTTGTACGATATGAGACCAGTGGCGTAGGCCTACCCAAAATTTTTTTAAGGGGGAGGGGAGAGTGTTAATTGAAAGAAGGGCTTATAGTTACAGATGAGTTTTGCACCGAATGCAAAACATTTTTTTGGGTCCTCTTTGGAAAAACGATTTAATTAAATAATTAGAGCTCAATATACAATATAACAGTATAAATCGTTATAAAATGATAGTAATGTATCAGGGACAAATGTGTATAGCCGACAAGTAAACAATTTTTTCGACCCCTATATGAATTGGCGATTTACTTAGATAACTAAAGTTGCTTGCTTATACAGTATATTATAAGCGATGAAGAGGCAGAGGGGATTGCATAAATAGGTAAGATGCACGTAAATAATGTACTTAATGCAATAAGTAAACAAAACAGTGGAGCTTTATTACATAAAACCACAAATCGATCATTTGGAGGTCCCTGTTGACTGGTGTTGACCGTGCCGTTGTTTGACATTGTTTTCTGAAGAAAATTAACAAGTGTTAACGCTCTATGGACATTTCCATGCACTTATATATTGTGGCGTATGCGGGTCGGTTTAAGAAAACTCTGTGGTCTTCTCGGAATGAAAATAAACTTGTCATTTATATTTTAATGTTTATTAAAATACAGACATATTTATAGAGAAGATTTGTAATTTTTTACTAACAATTTAATTTTTTTTATATTTAATTTAACGGTTGATTAACAATTCACACTAATTACAATTCGCCCAATTTGCAGTTCACCAGAATAAAAAATCTAACTTAGTGGAAAATAAAGGGAAAAAAGCATTGAGAACATTAAAAAAATAATGCGTACTATTTATCTTTGACTGAACCATATAGTGATACTTTGAATTTTCACATAAAAAAGTTAACTACCTCAGCAATCAACTGACTCATTTGGTTAATTTTTGTTTGTTCCTGAAGAACAAAAAAACAAAAAATTGAAAAGAAACTTAAATCCAAAATTGTAGGAGGCATAAGAATCAACTTTAAAGAATATAACGTAAATGTATTAATTTTACATTAGTATTAAATGTATAAACATAAAATGGGAAATGGGTTTCATTGGTACCAAAATTTTATATTAATGTAAGCAACATATTTCTGCAATAAAAAATTTTGGCTCCATGGGAAACTTTTCTGAAATAGACTTGACAGTGAAAGTTTTAAAGAATGGTGTTAAACATAAACCGATATTACAATCAGAACAATATATTCCGGATTATGGTAGTTGTAGTATTATATGATTTTTTAATTTTATGATTAGCGTTTGTAATGCATTTCTATTTTTTGATCGCGTGTTAGGTATACAAATATGGCTCGTCCACAATATTTTGTGCTAATTCATCGTCGAAAAAAGTAATTGAAAAATTCATATGATTGAGTGAATGATAAAATTTCCTTCATTTATACATGATATTTCTGTAAATTAAAATGTGATCCCGGTGTGTCTGCTTGGATATCGATCTCTGTCCATTCATCTAAATCAAGAGACCGACTGGGATGTAATTCTTCTGATGCGGGACTCGAAATTGACGAAGAGGAATCATTTTCAGAATGTTCAATATCAATAAATTCATTTTCACTATTACTCTCCATTTGCGATCTTATTTGAAAAAATATTTTTTTTGAATAAAACGATGCATTCATACATACACGAAAATGTGAAATCAATATAGTAAAAACGAAATAAGCAGCTGAAAAACACGACCGATCTCAACTGCAGACAACATTAAATGTTCGTGAGAAATAGTTCGAGATAGACGAGAGGCATTTTCATTATTTTGATAATTATTAATGGGATCTAACTGAATGAATATTGGAGTATTATTGTCCACAAGTTCGTTTGGTTCATTTTTTTATCAGATAATTCGATTGAACTTTTACAGATATATTCTAATAATTTAAAGTTTTCATGAACTGCTTTATTTCCATCGCAAGTTTTTTTGTTAGAAGTTTTTTTAACCCTTTAACAACTAAAACCGTTTACAGACGGTCATTAGAAAAACCCCATTCAATTCAAAACATTTTTGCGTTCCAACCAGTAAGACAGTTTTTTGTCTGTAAAACTCCACACCACAGCTTGCAGGTTTGAACACGATCAAACACATGGTTTGCTTGTAACGGTCAGTTTGGTTGAGAACAAAATTCCTCGTAATTCTATTATAGTGGTTTAAGGGTCAATGATGAAGCAGGCGCACAATGAGGCCAATAATACGATAATAACAAATCTCTTTAAGCTTAGACAGACAATTAAATGAATTATATTATCGTTGCTTATTTGCAAATGTTGCATCGGCTCAAAAATGTAAAATCAACAATTCCCAATAGAAATAGATAAAATGCCTGGTAACAATCATTGTAACAATCATAAATATGCAATTAAATCTTCAATGTATATATAAAATAGTCCGTTCAGAATAATAATAAAAATAATTGAAGAATCTTAAAAATTTTATTATAAATTTACAATCAGCTCTATTCAAAAGCTATCTATATATTTCTAAATATTAAAACAACGTTTTTTAATAATTTTAATAATTGTTTCTAAAAAATAAAAAAGTTAACAAACACCTGTAAAATCACTACACAAAGTATAACTTGCTAATTGATTATAATCGTCAATAAATGAGGGCATCAATTTAAGTAAAATCGTGAATGCATCTTTGAAAAATGTCGATTTTTATGTTCCAATACTTTTTGAACTTTAAAATCAATATTAACACATAAAATATATAATGTGCGATAACTCATTACGCAGACGCGCGATAACTTATAGACCAATTGCGCAGAAACTTCATTCGCGAGATTTTCCGCTATCCTCTATCCCGGGTGTAGGGTGCGCGATAACTAATGATAGCGTCAAACCCTCACAACCACCTACTTTACGTTCAAAATTTAATTAACTAATTAGTTAAATATCGAATCATTCATGTCAACATCAATTTTAATTATTTTTGTGTAAATTTTGAATTATTACATGTGTTATATTTAATCCATTGCTTTATGTCATTCATATGTGTTATTTCTCCCTATTAAATCAATCACTGCTCTAAATTTTCATATTCAAAAATCTTATTTTCGAAAATTTAAACATTGCCTCAATTATTTGTAATATTTAAATAAATTATAATTTATGGCATTTTGCGGGTTTTACATTTAATAATATTTTATTGTAGCTTTATTTAATTATGTCAACTTGAAATTTTAAAAATAATATTTTCCTTATTTATTTCAAAATATCAAATTTCATGTTTTTGTAAATTCACAAATAAACAATTTCCTTAATATCAAACTAAGAGAAAGAAAAATAATCATCTAAATCTCTACAACAAAATTAAACTTTAATAATTTATAAACAAAACAAAGAAATAATTTGAACCAAATTTTCGCAAAAATAACTAACAAAGTTCATATTATTTTAATGATTAGATAAATTCAAAACAAAACCTACAACTTTGATGAAAATAGATTAATGAGTGACATGTTTATCATTCAGAAAAATGGAATAATAAAACAAAGCACATAGAATCCATTTTAAACCAATAAATTAATTTATAAATAGTTTTTTCGCATGACGAATACAAATTTGGCTGGAATTCAAAAATTTACCTAATGACAAATATATGCGACATAGCCTTAATCAAATCAAAACATAATTCTGCTATAAAAAATACCAATTTCATAACATAATCCTATGTTTCAAAAAATCTAAACATTATTTTAAAATGAAACTTAATTTAATTTTGCATCTTTATAGAAATAATAGAGGACAAAAGTAATTATTTTATTTATTTAATCATTGTACTTTGTCTAACAATTAGTTATTTAACCACTGTACAGTTCCTAAATTTGGCAACAGTTCAGAAAGAATAGATAATTGCAAGAAGCTTTATAAATTGGAATTCAAATTTCATTATTATATATTTATAACTAACAAATAAATTGAAAATTACCAGAAAATTTTAATCTTCCAAATAATATAATTCTCCTATTAAGCTTATAACTTTTTCCAAATACAATCATTATAAATTTAAATCGAAACCTTAGCTATAATTCATTTTTTATTGTTAGTATCTATAAATAACAAAATGTCCAATTATAAAATATAGATGACCTAGAGTTAATCAACTTTAAACAAAGATTTAAAATATTAAACTAAAACCTATTTCAATTAAAAAATAAAAGACATGAATTATAAAAAACCAATTAATATATATTTAATTATTGCACTAATATAACATTAAACATAAAGTATCATAATGGTTTATTTATTCATCCTCTTCTCCCTTATTTTCTGCTTCTTGACTTTGTTCACCACCAGTGTGTTCTTCGGGTGCGACTTCAGCTAAAGAATTTAAAAGAACGATTAATATCAACACCAAATTCTTATCAAAATTCTACTTTCATGTGGTTGTTCCATTTTATTTTTTGAAATATCCAAAAACAAGAATGAATATCACCGAAATTCATCAACTATTTATACAAAATTTCGTGACACCCACGTCTGAGTCACAGAATAGACAAATCGCATTTGTTAGTTTTTAAATGTGACAACCACGTGAGGGACTTTTGTGATTGACATGCGTGTTTATATTTTCTACTTGGGCGTCTAAAATTTATGAAAAGACCAGACAAATGAGTAACTACTAATTTTCCTGTTGCTGCTTAATTTTCTGTATCCGAACAAAAAAAAATACACAAAGAACGATTCAGAGTGCAGAAACTCAAACTGTCATGAAATGGAGTGCCAAATGTTGCATTTAATCGCATTGAGTAGGTTTTCATTATCTATGATTAACTAAGGATTATTAATAAATTATTAACAACATTAATTACTAATCTCGTTACTAACACAAAATGCAATTCCAAATCCGAAATTTGTATTTAAAAATTGTTTTATTGTTATTTGTAATATTTTCGTAACGAAAAATAATTTTTAATCAAAACAATTTTGAGACAAAATGTTAACCAGATGAATCATGTTTTGAAAATTGGTTGTAAAAGCAGACTATTGCTACTTTTAGATTATCAAATGAATTTTATTATTTTTAAATTTATTTCATTTGCGACTTTGTTGTATATTTAGATTTTACTTTTTATTATTTTTAAACTTGAAATTATTTTTTATGAAATTAAATACGTAAAAGTTATATTTGAGATAATAATTTCCCCGTTAAAACAAATGACAAAGTAACTCGAATTTAGTGTAATTTTTATTAAATTTTTTTAAAGTGTCATCTTTAATTGAATTTAATATTTAGACTGAAATTTTATTTCAAATTCAATTACATTAAAATTAATTAATTTTCTGAATCTTTTTCTAAGTCATTTATTTATTCAACAAATGAAAAATCTTTTTATATAAATATATATTTTTTAAATTTCAATAGTTTATGCATATTTTCATTTATCCATTTTTTGCTTTATAATTTTATATTTCGGACTTCCAAATATTCCAGAAATTTTCATAGCAAAGAGTAGAATATGGCACATCAAAATAACCATTTTGTTTATGATGTTATCATCGGTCATTAGGCTAAAACTATTATTTGCAAAGATATTTCTTCTTTAACTCTTTAACTTCAAGAGCGTCTGCAATCATGTACCGGAATAAAATATGCTACTTCACTTGATGACAATTGAAATCATTCAAGGCAGCCGTTCGCATTCCTCTCACTACTATTCACACAAAAGGCAAACATAACCGCAACTTTTGTGACGTCTACTTTTATTTGGACTTTCCTGTAAGATTCGAGTTCCATTTCCATTATTTGATTTAATTCTTTTGTCATAAATTCTCTAATGTTTTCCAAAATACCTGGATTTGATGTCATTTCTATTGAAGTCAAAGCATTTACTAGATGGGAAATCATTTTGTATTCCAAGTCATTCATTTTTTAAATGTTCTTTAAGATTTTGGTCCTTAAATGGCTTTGTATACATATTTCAGCACATAAAACTATTCATTTTACTATCTTATATTAACTTATTCACATTTATTTCTTGCAATTCTTCATTCACAATGAAGCACTTCTCCAATACAAAATTACGATTCTTTTCTTCACAATCACTGTCGCAAAATCAATAAAATATTTCCAGTTGCATAGTGTAGTGTCGGTATGGGGGCTAGACGAGCACTTGTCATGTTAAGGACGCAGAAACAATGATAGCTAGTTATTTTTGTTGTTCTTTTCAATAAAAATATAGTTACAAAATCATGATTTTATTATTTCACTGTAAAAGACTGATTGGTTTCTAAATGTATACAATTTTCTATGAAATGGCATAAAATTTGTTCCTTAACTAGGGCGCACGTTTGGATTGTCCCAACTCTTGTATAGTGTGTATAATCTAACAAATTTTAACTATGATAATCACCGTAAATGAAATAATTAATTTGAAATGTTTATAAAATTATGAAAATTATAAAATTATTATAAAATTATAAAATTGAAACAAAAAAACTTTAATTGGTTAAAAATTCACATATTATTAGTAATTTTAACCAATCAAATTCAGTATAAAAATACCATTAGTTCAAATGTGTCCCTGGTAAATTGACAGTTGGGAAAATATGTTTAACCTATTTTAATAAATTATGCAGTAATGTATAATTTGTGCTATATCGATTTTGCTCTTTTTAAGTGTTTCCCTTTCACGTAATATACTGGCTTTTAGACATGTCAGTGTCTTGTCCAATAAAATACAATTGTAAATTTTCTATAAAAAATTGCAAATTAATGGGACTTGAAAAAATTCAACTGCGAATTCTGAACGAAATTATTTTTATTAAATTATATTACAAATATATAACATTTATAAGTGGAATGCTCAATAATTACCCATTATATGGTAAACAAATAATATTGTTAGTTATTTTTAAATGGTTAATATTTTATTTGGGATCTAAGATTTCAGTAATTAATGAACATACTGTTTGAATAATGTTATTGAGCATAGAAAATTTTTTAAAAAATGATTGTTTTAATTAATTTTAATTTTTCGACAATTATTGAAAACAGGTAATTGTGTGGGAACATTGACAATTAAATCACAATTTCCCACAATTATTATTTTATTCCCAACGAATATATTGAGATTATTTAATTGATTCATTAATTTATAAATACTGCATTCTGATTGGATAATTTCGTTGAAATATATTTTACTGGTTTGATGTTTTATTTATTTATTAAAAAATGCATTTTTATTCTGTATTTAACCCTTTCAATCCTGTAGGACATATTGTGTCAGAGAAATTCTGATATATACTTACAAATGTATTGGAATTTAGGATTTCAGTACTATACGATAATACCCTCTGTAAACAAGTCTATTCCTGCATTATTTTTTCGTCATGCTTTAGTTGACAATAAATCTTATGTGAAAGAAAATTTTCATGAATTATAAAAACATCGTATCGCAAGAGTTAAGTTAAATATTATGCAGTTTACGACAAAAATATTGTGGGTAATTTTTAAATATATTTTAAATTAATTTCTTTATTTCATTTTATTTAAATAAAATTGTTTTTATGTTAAATTTCTAATATTTGAATTCAATAATGAATGAGGTCAAAGTTCAAATAGATGTAGTTGTATTTTTAGGGCGAACAACATCATATAAGGACTATAAAGATATATTAGATTCTGAAGAAATCACAGTTTGTATTGTATAAAATGTATACCCTTTTCAATCATTTATGTATCAGTCTAATTACCATGTCTGTCATTTGTCAAAGTTTCTGACTTTAACCAAAATTTCATTGTTAGTTTTTGAATAATATTTAAATTTTGTAATGAGAAAAACAATGCCTAATGTTATGTGAATAATTTACAAATAGTTTCTATTCAAATTCGATTAAATTTTATTGATTAAAACAACGCAGACTTATTAGGTGAAATAGCTAATATGTTAAATGTTTAACACGTATTTCCAAACTGTTTTAATTGATCTTTTATTCAGATTTGTAAATAATATTTATAAACGCGGCCAACTATTTCGACATACATCCAAGTTTTCGAGGAACACCTATTAAGTTCCATTGGGACAATAACTCAATAACTAGTATTAGGATTTGATTTATCCTGACTCCGCGCGTTCCTTTAATCAAATAATTCGAAAACAGCAAATAACATTATTTATTTCGTTTAAACACAATCACACAACCAATTGATAATCAATGTTGATCATAGTAAATATACCAAAGGTGAACTTTTCAAAGATACTTTGGAAAAATAACCACCAAAGTTCTGATTGGTTCTACTAAATTTCTCCGGCTTCTGATTTTCTTTTCTTTTTTCGAATCATTGCTCCCACTCTTATAACAAATTGTATGAACAAAAATCCCACATGATTAGGGTGATGGTTACTGGTAAATCGTTGGGAAATAATTTTGTACTAATGATTCCCGAAACACTGTTGATAGCCCATTAGCTATTCCTGATATTTTAATAAAATCCTATTATCCCTAATTTAACTGCCGCCACTAAGCTCGGCAATTTTGTTTTTGTTAGGAGATTAACATAAATTTTTTTTGCATAATTAATCAGTTTTTTAATTAATTATTTTTTTTGTAACAACTTTACTTGGGACTTCCATCAATTGTTAATCCTTTCTGTGTCAAAAATATTTTAAGTCGAGTAAAAAATCTCAAATTTTGCAAATAGGCTAATTTGACTATACTGAATTTGGGAAAAATATTATTTTTTACCCGAGACTTTCACCTGGACGGTAGACGATGTCGAATATACTCGATAATGAAACTAAAAACTCTCCATAACCAACCATGACATTAATTTTATTAATTATTAATATACACAAAACAGTATTTTTGAAAATGGTTCGAGCACTTTGGATATGGAATTTATTCAATCAAAATGTAGTATTTTATATGTCGTTATAATCACCTCAATCAAACTCATACTAAATAATAATTAAAGTAAATTGACTGGCAGCGATAGAATTTCTTAAAACTATAAACTTATGAAAAAGTGAAAAAAAATCGAAATCGATCTACTTGTATTATTTCATTCATCTTTAACTTTTAATTTACTACTCACATATATCATATTCCCTCCGAAAAATATTGATTTTTATTTTAATTAATTTTCAATTAGTTTTTTTTTGAATCCAAAATTTTCAGCCGCTGGAATTATAGTAATTTATTATTATAAATTTATTAAAAATAATAATCCAAAAAAAAAATAATAAAAAAAAATAATAATCCAAAATTTTCAGCAGCTGGAATTATAGTAATTTATTATTCTAAATTTATTAAAAATAATAAAATATGTAAAATAGTTTTTTATTAACATGAATAATTTCTGGTGTACCTCAATGAAATTCAATATTATATATAAATAAACATTAACATTTGGTAATTTATACATGTGATGTTTTTAATTTGATACTAAATACATTCATATCTCTATTTGATATCTTGAAACGTGTTGATAACAGTCCTTGACTGGACTGACTGATTCACGAGACAATTCCAATGACAAATATAGTATATATTTTCAAAATAAAAAAACAACATATAAAAGCGCAACAAGGAAATAATTGTTCATAAATAATATTATTTGGAGAGAAAAATACGAAGAAAATATCACACAGATATTCGTCAATGCTTTGGTTTATTTGAAGGCCGGTCTCAATTGATAACGGCGATGGAACTGAGCCAAATTTGAGTTCTTAATTAAAACCAAATTAGATTCCTGATAAATTAAATGACAATTTGTCAAAATCAAAATCAAAATAGGAAGATTACCGAAAATTCACATTAAATAAATAAAAATATTGATCTATAGCAATTGCGGGGAAACTTGCTAGTTGATTGGCCATTTAGTAATTTGATGTAAGCAATTGAGCCAATAAATATATTTTTATATAATTTATTTAAGATGAAAAATAATTTTAATTTTTATACTAATTTTTAAGACTCACTATATTCCGACTTATTTTTCTTTTTCCATTAACGAAAAATACGATTTGATATAATAATAATAATAATAATAATAATAATAATAATAATAATAATAATAATAATAATAATAATAATAATAATAATAATAATAATAATAATAATAATAATAATAATAATAATAATAATAATAATAATAATAATAATAAAAATAATAATAATAAATAATAATAATATAATAATAAATAATAATAATATAATAATAATTATAATACATTATTTGCAGCAAAAGGCTTAAATTATCATTTTATTGTTATAAATAATAAATGCGGCTACCAAGAAATAATCACTTTATAATAATAATAATTATAATAATAATAATAATAATAATAATAATAATAATAATAATAATAATAATAATAATAATAATAATAATAATAATAATAATAATAATAATAATAATATTAATAATAATAATATTAATAATAAAAAATTTCCAAATTATAAATTATTTAATATTGAGAGAATATCAGTTTTATAATAATATAATATAATGACACCAACCACAAAAACAACTGAATAATTTCATCAAAACAAATTTATTACATTCATAATAATAAACACAAAATTTGACTTTTTCTAAGATGTTAAAAAATTTTGCTTTAAATTTGAAAGATAAAACTAAAATCAAGAATATAATTGGAAAAAATGAAAAATATTTATATTTACAATCCAATTAATAGATGAAATTGTTAATATTATATATCAAAGATAATGAAAAAATAAATTGTTCAAATAATATTATTTCTTTGAAATATAATTGTGAAAAGATCCAAATAAATAATTCAAGATCAAACGATAATCTGAAGCTTAAATTAAAATTTAATTGAATTTTTTTAGTATTTTGTAAATAACATGGCAAATATATAAATTTATATAATTTATATAATTTATATTATAATTTATATAATTTATATAATTTATATAATTTATATAATTTATATCATTTATATCATTTTTCTACATTTTGTTACTAGTTTTTTTTACTTTGAATATTTGAAATTAAATATTTTTATATATAATTCAACTTCTTTTCTTATGTATAAGTTATAGAAATGTTGTGTATTGTGTATGTGTATGTGTGTTTGTATTTTGTTTTTGTTACCAAAATATTAATTCTGCTTTTCTATAGTAAATTCGAAAACATTAGTACTTTCTTTTTTATATTAAAATTTAGTCCCTTATTTAGTGTCTATTTGTACTTCTTTGTATTACAGAAATCTTATCTTTACATTATTGAGCCCTTACTTTTTGTCATATTTGTCAATGACACATTTATTATTTGTTAGTATTTTTACATTATTGATTGCCTTGTTTACTGTGGTTTGGCTTATTTACAGATTTTACCTAAATACTGTTAAAAATGAAAAGTAAAATCAAAATTCTTTCAAAAAGTCACCCACTTTTCTTCGCTTTATTTTAAGCTTAAGCTCGTTGTTGTGAAAAGACTCAATCGCTTGGGTATTTACTCCTGTTTCAGAGTTTACAAATTACATACTTATGACATACTGAATTATGAAAAATTTTAAGCCTATTAAAACCTTTATAGTATCTGTGCTCATCGGTTCAAATAACGCTATTTGAAGTTGCTTGTGTACATATTATATGAATTAATGTCTCTGATTTTTTATTAGGTATTATTTTGGCAAATGCACGCGTTATTTCTTGTATTACTTCAACCATGCACAATGAACCAGTCCTGTTTTCAGGAGATCGTCCCAGATGACTTTTACATTTGTATTTTAACATAGTTTCATGAATCTGGACGACCCTCACGGGCAACGTTCCCATCTAAGCTGAGTGGCTGAGCGGCCGCTCACCTAAAATTGTAATCCAGCTCAGTCATATAATTATCCGCTCACCTGATATTTATTCTAATTTAGATAAAATTCATGATTATTCGATCAATAATAACGATACGCGTGAAAAGATGTAAATAAAAATTTTGAAATTATTTTTTATTATCAAAATATTATGAATTTTTAAGTTTTTTTGAGTTTCTTTTTATTTATAATTTTTAATATAATATTACCTGTTGAATTATGTAATAAGTAATATTGTTTTTTTTTAATTTTTTTTCATTAAAATATATTCTTTTCCAAAAGTTTGCCCAGTTTGTCCACATTTAAAAAATATTTGCCCACACGAATTTTCTGCCGCACATGTCGAGGAAAAATTAGTGGGATCGTTGCTCACGGGCCACCTAATTTATCTTCAGTAAAATTTGGGACTGGAATATTTTCACACAGCTCTTTTATAATTCTTTCTACTATGCATACTGTAATGTTTAATGTACTTTTATTACTATAATGTGGCTGCCTGACAGAATATTTGACAACAATTCTTAATATATTGTTTAATGAAATGTTAAAATCTTCAAAAAAAGATTGTTTTCTTATTGGAGTGTATCATTTGTATCTTAAACAACGTGCACTACAACATTGCCAAGAAAATTTATCGATTGTTCATTCCATTTCCCTTCTAATCAAATTATCGTCCATAAAGAATTGTATCAAATCCATTCCGTTTAAGCGTATTGCATGTTGTTCTGTTTGATCCCGGTGTTCATTTAAGGATAGAGAATATTTCCTGTATTTATAATACAATAATATTATTGAATTTCTATTTTTATTTTGCTTAGGGGAAAACTTGATGGTTGATCCAAAATATTTGATGAATAAAATAATAAAAATAAAAGTTAATTTAAAATCACAATTTACTTTAAATAGTAAAATATCCAAAAATTGTTAACAATTTTATTAATTGATATTTTGAAAAAATAATTTAATAATAACCAATTATGAGTCATCTATTGGTTTGCACATCAACTTATATTATTGTTTAATTAACCACGTTTTTAGACACTGAACAGGGTTTCTATGCTGACAGGGCAACTCGAACACTTCATCGGCCACCTCATAATCTGACAGACAAATGAACATGTATCATTAGCTTCGGTGATTTTCTTGACTTGTAATTTCTCAATATCTGCCTCATTTGCTGGTGGAGAACCACTCTGTTCAAATTGATTGATAATTCTCGTTACAAAATTGTCGAAACTTTGATCTGAAAATATCTAATCTGACGAATCTGATCTAAAATCTAGAGGTAGCAATCCACCAAATAAATTTGATATTAGTTGGCCAAAATCATTATTTCTGTTATCAGGATCTCTTGGAGTAATAAAAAAGGAACCATCAGTTTCGTTTGTAGTACTTCCACCAGACGAATAATATGAAAAACATTCAAGGCATCATCATCATTTTCCATTGAGTTATCAGATTCAATTCTTTCAATAAATCCATCATTGCACGTCACACATTTACCATCCTGAGATATGTGAACGTCCCTGTTGCATTTATGATAATAGTAATTATCTGTATTAATCGTAGCCATTAAAGAAATTTACAAAAATTTATTTTCAAAAACCTACCAAATTTAAACAACTTGATCAATCCAAAAAAAATAAAATTGAAAATTCCAATCCAAAAACTCGAATAATAATCTTTAAAATTAAAATGATCGCGTCTGTGTGCGCATACAAAAGCTCCAATGTCATAGCGTTAAACGCACACAGACGCGAAACATAAACTCACAAAAAAATTCGATTATTACACCCGTTGAGGTGAGTCACCAATTATATGACAATGTTAACTTAACTTCATTTATTCTATTTTTCAAAAATCGTTTTAAGGTAAGTTTTTGAATTAAAGTAATTTTTAGAACTTGAATTTTGATTTTATATAATTATGAGATCATTATTCAAGTTCTTAAATATTACTGTTAGTCATCATTTATAATATAATTATATTGATAATTAAATTTCAGGTGTTTTTTTAGGAATTTTATGATATTTTATTTGGATTTATTTCGTAAAAATGTAAGTTAGATATTTATTTTTTAAGACATTTAGGAAAGAATGGATAAAATAGTTTTTTTAAGTTTTTGTAATCTTCTTTCGAATTTTGTCTTTTTCTGTAATTCTATGAAAATATTAATTTGTTAAAATAATTTATTAAAATTTACGATTTGCGATTTTTTTTCTGCAAATTCAAAGATGTCGAAGGACCTTCTTCAATATTTGCAAATCTAAAGAAATTTTGTATTCTAAATTATTTTATAATTAAATCTTACGATGTATTTTCTTCTTTTTCTCTAAAGCTCAAAGTAGAGCAGTCGGAATCTGATTTAAAAGTTTTTTTGTGCATAATTTTTAAATAATTTGAAAATATTGATATGTTAATTATATGTTAATCAATGTTAATTTCGCAAAAAAACACTTTATTAATTTTGTATGTATTTTTCATTATGTGTGTGCTGTGTTTGTATGCTTAATTATTTTCTCTCACTTTTTAGATTCCTATAATAAATATGTTAACTTTCGCAGCATTTTGTAACATTTCGTAGCATTGATTTTTTTTAGATTATAGGCTATGTTATATTTCGCAAACGGGTGCGTCTGTGTGCCCACACAAATCCATCCAAATGTCAAAGCCAAAAAACGCACACAGACGCGAGACATGAACTGATAATTAACCAATTTTGAATGACGTTATTCCATAAAACCAGGCCCATTAAAGATATAATAAATAATAAATAATTCTCACTTTATCATTTGAATAATATTTTGAATATTTTGTGGTGGATTTATTTTTGCTAAGATTTGAAAGTTCATTTGAATAAAAAGGATTATTAAACAAAGAGTTAGGGTGATTATCCTGAGATAAATTTGACTGGTAAATCTTTGGTAGGAATGACTGTGAATTCGACGGAGCCCATGGCTTGCTGTTACTATTTTCAACAATGACTCTTCTTGATTTCTGAACATAAAAAATGTTATGATATTAAAAATATCTTTATCGTAAAATACTGTACCTTTCTAACCCCATTGAAGTTGCCAAAAAACACTTGGTTAGAATTAATCTCTGATTTTCTGGTGGAATTGATAGGGATTTCTTTGAGTTTATTTTGATTGTCTGATTTGACTAGAGAGGGAGATATGATACTGAAAGAATTTTTCGAATGATTTGAACGAGATGATATCCTGTCGGGTAACATTAGAGAATTTTCTGTATTGAATTCAGACTGACTATTTTCCTTATTTTCCTTTGACGATATTAAATTCAGTGGCTTACTTTTTTTACTCAAAATATCCATAGACTGTGTATCAGTTGATCCGGAATTAGATCTATAAAGCAAATAATTAATTAATAAGTAATTACAGTGGACTTTTTGCGTTCTTTATATTCAATAAATAACAGCATTCCCAGCTTATCGTGACATTTAGTGAATTTTATAAACTATAAACCAAAATCGCCATTCGTAAATCTTTTTCACTATATATTTCGATAGCATCACTATCATCATCAGGTTACCTACATTCACTAGGGATGAATAACTATACAATATTGATAATTTATAAACAAGTTATAAAATCTATAAATTTTTAAATTATAAATAACAATTTTAAATAATTATTTTCAAAAATAATTTTCAATAAACAATTATTTTAAACTTTTAAAATTCTTTAAAAAACATTATTTTAATTATTTTTTTAATTATTTAACATAACTATTATTCAATATACATCAACATACAAAAACTTAATTAAAAACATTAACCCTACACTGCATGACTTTTTATATTTTACTTTCACTTAAACTGTAAGACGTTTTAAAAATTGATTTGGTAATACAAAACTATTGAGAATTACATTACGGTTTTTTTGTATTATATTGCAAATATAGCCAATACAATGTAATATGAGAGAACATTTACCGAGAACAAGAGCGAGACAGTTTTTATTCTAATAAGATAATTGTGTATCACCAGTGATACAATATGCAGTGTAGGGTTAAACACACATGTATCGAGCAAGGTACGTAGTATGTTTGTTAATAAATCTCAAACGCCGGTTGGATTGGGTTCGGATATCGTTTATCAATTCACATGTAATTTTCACATACATTGGAGAGACTTCCCGTCATCTCTGTACTTGAAGTTCAAGAACACTGTCGACCGAAGGGAGTGTAGAATATTAAGAATAATAATAAAGTCTGTATGAGAGAATTAGAAATTTCGGATTTTAAAATCTTATCAAAAAATTTTGATAATTGTTTTGAGAGTGTGATATGTGAAGCATTATTGATAAGAACTTTTAATCCTAAAATCAATGGGCAGAATGCAGTGAATACGTGTGTGTTGAATGTTTTTAATTAAGTTTTTGTATGTCTATATATATTAATAATAGTTATGTTAAATAATTAAAAAATTAATTAAAATAATATTTTTTAAAGAATTTTAAAAGTTTAAAATACTTGTTTGTTGACAATTATTTTTGAAAATAATTATTTAAAATTGTTATTTATAATTTAAAAATTTATAGATTTTATAATTTGTTTATAAATTATCAATATTGTATAGTTATTCGTCCCAGTGAATGTAGGTAACCTGATGATGATAGTGATGCTATCGAAATATAAAGTAAAAAAGATGTACGAATGGTGATTTTTATTAATAAAGTCTTTACCGTGTTTATTTAAGTATAAACCAAATATACATTATAATTATTACAGCTACAATTAGCTCACTTATTCAATAATAATCACTTTTACTAAATATTGATTAAGCCGAGATTGGACACTAATATGTGGAAAAGACCGATAAATATAAAATTTCCTCACACCTTATAACTTACACATGCGTCAATGTCCTGCATATAGTTATGCTTCCAAAACGTACTAATGCTGTTAATGAAAGTTAGTTGAGTTTTTATTTTGGACTAAGGTGCAGTAAAGTTTAATTTGTAATGTGTTTATAAAAATAAATTTTAAGCAAGTACTTAGGTCATTTTTTACCTTCTACATTTATAATAAGGCTTACATTTTATGGTCAAAATGACCGAACCGCGACCACTCTCGTAAAATTCCAATATGCGACCAATCCCGGATTAAAAGCTTTCATAATCTTTCTTTGTTTGTTTCTTTTTCTAATTAAAAGTCGCATCACTTTTAATTCTCCCTTTTAATTCTATTTATTCCTTTTTAGTCTTTTTTCTTCTTGTTTCCGTTACTGATGCTAAAAGCCGATTATAAAGCATTGTTTCTATTTCCTATACTTAGCTTCCTAAATACCTTTAATCATCCTATCTTGACAATGACTCCCAAAAATCCAACATTTTTATTTTCTAATTTGTTTACACAACAGACTTTCCATCCAAATAATTAATTAGTTAATTATTATTAGTTCATATTTTCAGGGCCGTAACAAGGCATTATTGCGCCATGTGCGGTTCGTATATCTGGCGTCCCTAAAAACCGGATTCAAATCAGCCTACTATAATAATTATAATATTCATGTTGAGATTGTTAACTATGTATTCATCTCCAGCTATTATAATAGATAGTTATGCTCTTAAAATTCTGTTGCTGATTGAAGAAATGACAGGAGCCCATTTTGTGGACTAACATTTACAAAATACACATCTACGAAGGCACGCTAATCAGTCCAATCAGCAATGTTAAAGATAGGCTAGTTAGTGTGTCGTTTTTTTCGTGCAGGCCATTTGATAATTTTTTTTTATTTATATTTTGTTATTTTTTGGTAACATTATAAAAATGTTACATTCCAATTTTGCGCCATTTTCAGATGTGAGCCCTGTGCGACTGCACCGCTCACACCACCCTTGTTACGGACCTGCATATTTTACACAAATTTATACCCAGTTGTACTCGGCCCTATATTTTTCGAGTAAACCATTTCTAAATAATTTTAGTCGTTTTCCATTATTTAATCAATCAATGAGCAGTGATTTATTTTTTAAATTAATTTTAGTTATATTTTAATAAATCTATATATTTAATAAAACTTTATTAAACTTTTTATTGTAATTTTAAATTTGATTTTAACTATTCTAATAATTAAAAGTTTTACTCGATAATTATTTTTTAATAATTAAAGAATTGTTTCCTTTACAAAATACTTCTTTTATTACAATTAATTTATAGAAATCTTTAGAATATTTTTAAACATCAATTAGATTCTCTCCTTTTAATAAAAATAAAATATTTCTATAAAAATCAAGAACATATAATAATATACCTTAAAAGTTATAAAATACATAAATGGATTACAAAAAAATAAATAATAAATTAAAATCATCAATATATATTTTGTTGATACTGTTTTAAATAATCTATTATAAAAAATATTATTTATGTAAAAAAAAATATATTTTTTTATTGTCTAATAAGGATTGTAGTTTTAAAAAAACTATATAGCGATAATTTACTATAGTAAATTATCGCTATAGAAAAATTGACAAAATAATAAAAAAGTCAATAAAAAAATTAAGAAAACTTTTTAAAAAATTATTAGAAATATTCTAGAAATTGTTTGTTGCGAAAATTTAATCCAAATCTATTAGTCTATTCACTCTAATAAATTTCTATTGGAAATACTATCTGGAACTGAAATTATCGAAATTATACATAATAACCTTTTGTGAAAACTGATAAAGAAGAAGGAAGTAGAAAATTAACAAATAAGAAAGTGTATCAAGTATTAAAGCAATAACGAGGTTGTCTTTCTTATTATTTTATAAACAAACATTTGAAATCGTAAAATTGTTATTTTTGTTTCTTAGTACAGTCATACCCCGGTTAACGTTGTTAAATGGTTCCAGAAAAACGCGATGTTAACCGAAACAACGTTATACGAAGCAATTATAATTAAGAAAAAAATTCGAAATTAAATAGATTTAAAAGATTAAGAGAATTAAAAAAAAACGTTACAGCGAAGCCACGCAACGTTACAGTGGGGTATGACTATAATGGTGGACCGACGTTATCCGGGGTATGACTGTATATTCTTTTCAACAATTTATTATTGGAAATATTATTTGGAACTGAAATGACAGTATATTAACGAAACTATCCAAGAAGAAAGAAGCCAAAGACTAAAATAGGAGAAAGGGAGACCAAAACCAATAACTAAGGTCTTACTTTCATTGTTTTATAAATAAAGTTTGACATTGTAAAACTGTTATTGATCGTTTTTAATAAAGTATTTTTACAGTACATACATTCACCCCAGCTGTCCCAAGACAGTTTCATTTAAAGGAGACTCGTCTGGGTTCTACAATTTTTCTTATACAGCACGAATTATCAAATAAATAAATAACAAGTAATTTAAAATAACACATTCACAACAATATAGAAAATCAACCCCCCAACAGACCCAATCCGGCGATTCTTTTATATAATCCGTTTACCTTTCCAATCATGATCACCATGGGTAATTTAAAGTATTTTAAAAGTGTCATATCAAACTCCTAAAACTTTTATAAATTTTCAACATAACTAAAAAAGATTTTAAAAAATTTCAGCCAATCAGAAAAATTGACAAAGAAAATTATTTTTTTTTTATTTAAAAAATAATATTTTTGTTTTAATAAATTAAATAAACATGTATTTTTTTAAAAAAAAAATTTAAACAAATTAGGACTTTAAAAAAATCGTTTCCTATCCAAACTTGAACAATTTCGAGACTAAATAAATCTTATAAACATTTTATTAGTTCATGAAATAAAGTAAATTGTATATATGAATGAAATAATACTCGTGACCGTTATGGAATTTGAGAGTGCCAATTATCCGGCTTAGTGTAAATAATATTGAAACTTACCTTAGTTCTCTAAAATATGGATGATTTAGTGCATTTTGTGCTATCAACCTGCGGCTCGGATCGTATTCAATTAATTGTTTTATTATACTGACTGCTTCCAGTGAGACATGGGGCAACAACCTCTCGATCCCGGAACCTTTTCTAATTGGGAAATTGAATGAAACCGATCTACTCCTAAAATGGGACAAAATATTTTTTGCTTTTGAAAAAAATTATTAAAACCAAATTTAAATCGCTTTTTTAATTTTTAAAAATTTTTTAATTAAACTTTTCCCAACGATCAAATGTTAAATTTCGTCAATTTTTTCTTTTTCATTATTATTTCCTATTTTTAAATTTCCTATTTTTAGGGGGATTTTAATAGAAGTTTGATAGAAAGAGAATTAAATCAGAGTGGCCTGCAATGATGATTTTATATTTAATCATATTTTCGAAGTTTTTCCCAGAGGATCAGCTCAACGAAAATTGGAAGAGATGATAACTAAATTGGGCGATGTCTGGAGTGGCACTCAAGCGAAGAAGACCCCCATTCAAAAGTGATTTTGGTGGTCGGCTGATCAGAAAAAATTCGAAAATTGATGGAGAACCCATTTTTTTGACAATTTCGTGAAGATGACTAAAAAATTCAGTAGGAATAATGGAAAGCAGGATAACAACCTCCTTAATTGTAGGTTTAAAATTCTACTCAGATATATGGCGATATCCGAATCGTAGGAAATTCTCGGTTTCAAAACCCTTTGGCCAAAATGGCGAAAATTGAGACTTTTTGCAAGCCTCACTAGACTGAAACTGCCTCTGAATTCAAACAAGGTACAAATTTTTGTGTGAATTTCATTTAGTGTCAAAATTCTAGAAAAAAACAAACAATAGCTAGATACGAGAATCGATTTCAGATAGAAACTGAAAAATCTATCAATTGATAAATCATAAATCAATGATGGCGACCCCCAAAATTAGATCTAGCAAATAAATTTGATTTTATTTAGATTAAAAATGCAACATACAATTCTAGGATAAATTTATAAAAATAATAAACGGCTCAGTTTTTTATTATATAATCAATTATATTGGACTTTACAAAATTCTTGCAAGCAACTGTGAGGGACCCCCGGGTCATAAATTAACCATCGACATTACTATATATCAGGGCTTCTTAAACTGTGGGTCGCGACCCCAAATGGGGTCGCCTAGCGAAATATTGGGGTCGCAAAATTTTTATATAAAATATCTAAATACATAAAATTTCATAATTGTCGTATGTTTTCCTACTCATTGGGCAAATGGGAATTTGCCCGCAGTGACCAATATAATAAACTGAAACGTCAATTTTTTCATATGTATTTATATTATTACCTAATTAATAAATCTTCACAAAACATTTATATATCTTTATTTTAAATTATAAGGGGTCGCAAAAAAAGTTTACAATAATAAATAGGGTCGTGAATGAAAAAAGTTTAAGAAGCCCTGCTATATATATTGTAATGTATTGTAATTTTTTATTTTTTTTATGGTTCTGTTAGTTGTATGTTATGAATACAAATAACAATTCTGCACGTTGCACGTGGAGAAAGTTTTATTTTAATTTAAAAAAAAAATTAAACTATATAGTGATAATTTACCATAGTAAATTATCACTATAGGAAAAATTACAAATTTAAAAAATCGATAAAAATTTATCTAAGGAAGAAATTAACTAGAAAACAAAATTTAAATTTATAGCCGATCAAAAAGAAGACGTAGAAGAGAATCCAAACAATATCAATAAAGAATTTTATTTTGAACATAAATTACTATCGAATTCTCGTACGGCCACGATTCCGCGCGGATCCTATATACTCAAGGAATATACTTCATTCAACCGAAATTGGTACTTGACATTTCCCTAATCCGTTCCTTCATAGAAGAACCATTACTATCTATTTATAATCTTCATCTCTACAAGTTCAAGGAATAGTTGAATATCATTTAACCAAAATTGATTTTTTTACCTATCCACTAGACCGTTCATTTATAGGAGGACAATTATTAACGGTAATTTATACAATTGATTAGTAAAGTACATATTGTTTGTTTTGTTGAATAAAATATATATATTGTTAAAGTAGTCGCAAATTTATTATTTTGAACACAACACGCACCCCGATTGTCCCGCTACAAGTTTTAACGGTGACTCTTTCGGGCTCTTCAAATTCTCCTACTAAATAACGTAATTAACAATAATAACAACAATAACACTCATAACATATATATATATATATATATATATATATATATATATATATATATATATATATATATATATGATAAACAGTACAAGCTTTGTGATACCCATTGCAAATCCGAATTGTAGACTAGTTTCGAGCTTTTCGCTATCACCAGTACTATGCAGGAGACGTGAAGATTTCTCTTCGGGCCAGGTAAGTATACAATATTGCTGATTCAACTCTATTGCATACTTTACCTGGTACACTGGAAATCATATCACTTGCAAATTCGCTATATCACAGAAAAAATATCTGCAAACTTGTAAACATGGCCTATGAAAAATCATATTCGCGTCTGGAGACACCGTCATATACAGAAACTGTTTGCAAGTGCATCCGTAAACCTTTAGCATTTATAAACCTCCTGCATAGCACGGATGAGAGCCAAAAGCTCAAAACTAGTCTACTATTGGGATTTTCACTGGGTATCACAAAGCTTGTAATGTTTATCGTATTTTATTGTTAGACATCCGTAAAAAAATATTTTAATCCATAATATATATATATAAATTTACTTTTTAAAATTCTTTAAAATGCTTGCATCAGGAGTACCCAATATGTCATGAATCTTTCCGATTTGATCTACTTCATTAGCACCGGGAAATAACGGTCGAAGGCTGGAAATCACAATTTTAAATTTAAAACTTTTATCAACTGAAACCTTAGAATCTCGAACATTACACATCCAACACTCCAAAGATCCATCTGGTAACTGTAATAGCCATCGGTTAACAGACATTCAGGAGCTCGATACCTTTTATGATAAATTTTATTTATTAAACTTAATTCTGATTTATTCAAATAGGAACGGCCTAGGTCATTTAAAAATCCTTCTTTCTTAGAGAGGATGTTTAGAGAAGTTCTTGGAAACCTATGACCTAAAATCTATTACTATATGTGTCTTGCAAAAAAGAATACATTTCTATATATCAGTTTTATAATAAGTAAGCTTAAGGTTGTACCACAAGGTCGCTCAAACATTCCATGAAGTCCCTATAGAATATTTTACACAAACAAATTAATGTTTTAAGAATAAAGCAATCATTCCAAACGGCTCCAGATATAAGAAAAAGAATTCATTTCAATGCGTTAGAAGTTAGAAGGATTCAGTTTTGATTAGGGAGTAAATGTTGTTTGAGATTAGATACAGCACTCCTGATAGCAGGAGTTTCACTTCTTAAGCGTAATCTATGTCCTAACAGTATGTAGACAGTTAATCAACCAACACTTAATCATTATTAAATTTAATAAATAATTAGGTTTTCCTTAATTATTTGAGGTTTCTCGAAACCGATTATAAAATGTGAATTGCTACACTTTAACTAAACGTTTCATGACGATAAAAGGATCTTGAATCATGATTAGCCATGAAGAACTGGGGCACGAAGATGAAAGCAAGCATATTAACATCTCTCACATTTACTGTTTACATATTAAATAAATATCCAAATGTTATATTCAAATTACAGGGTGCTCCGAAAAAGGTGTTAAACCGAATGAATATTCAGGCCACTTGATAGGTTTATGTTGTTATCTTCGAGGGTTTATCTTTACCTAATTGAATTACAGTATCTAAGTGACGTACTATTGTGCGTGTAATGGGTATGTAGTTAGTATTTGAATGTCTATGTTGTAAGGAGCTTGATGAACCCGATAGAGTCACCGTTAAAAATTGTGGCGGGACAATCAGGGTGCGTGTATATATGCGTGTTTATAAAACCCTGATAAAATGATAAATAACAAACAATGTAACTACAAAACGTTTATTAATGAATAAAATTTATTTGACCTGATTTAGGAAATGTCTTCATATCTTCTTTTAGATTAACTTGGAAGAAAAGGGGTAATTGTAATAGTAAATTATCGCTATATAGTTTTTTTTAAAGATTTTTATTTCAGGACGTTGGGGGCGCCAAAACAGGAGTAAAAAAAGCCTAATTGAGGTTCTGTTTTGGCCCATAATTATCATTAAAAATGTAAAATTCTACTACAGTTTATATCTAACTTTCCACCTTCCAGGAAAATCCAATTAAAGATTAACAATTAAAGAATCTAATACCAAGAAAACCTTCTTCTTCTTTGTTAAATATTTAATCTTCATATATCCTTTCTTTATGAGGGACATCTATATAAAAAAATAAAATACACTTGTCTTTTTGTGTGTCTATCACAAGAACTCTTTCAAAACGGTGAATAGTAGCGACCTGAAATTTGCACATGCCATTTCAAGGTAAACTGTGTTATTTTCACATTTAAAATTTTCTTCCTCAAGGTTACAGACTTAGATTTAATAAAGAAGTAATTCTCCAAATGTATGTGAGAATGTCAGGAGAAAAGGTTCCATCAACATTGTTCATAATTGCCGATGATCAAATAGAGATTACAAATATTTTACATAGCCAAGTATTGAAATAAATTTGTAAAAACAGGATAAATAAAATTTATTGTAATGAATAAAGAATACGCTTGAATATATCCCGAAATAAAACTAAAATTTTAATAAAACTAAAAAAATTTAAAAAAAAATAAAATATTTTATCTGTAGGAAATGTCAATTTTGCTAAGTTGACTATTCTATCAACAAGTTATATATTGTATAGCAATCGACTTACTTAGATAAGTTAAAATGGCATGCCAAATCATTGAAAATTGTTTTGTGTGGGTGTTAATTAATCGCCAACGCAAATGGGTAAAGATTATATGGATATATTGGATTTATTGGTATTATTCAATAATTTTAATTAATAATTAATTATGATTAAGTGTCGCCTAATTAACTGCTAGGGAACGATCCTAACAGTATCAACCGAGTAACATCAGGTTGGATCAAGTGAAAGATATGCCAGCAAGCGTCCCATATGAGAATAAATTAAACCTTAAACCCAAAATAGAAATTTAGATCTTACCATCTTGTAGATATATATTCTGTGTACGGATACCGGGAAAATATCGTTTTACACGATCCAAAATCTGCAATTTTCAACGATTGGTCCTAAAATATGAAAGGGAGAAAAACCTATCAAATCTAGAATAAATGAAGAAAATAATTACTCTTATTAAAATATTTTCAGGTTTAACATCTCTATGAAAAATGCCATTCCTAAAATATAAAGAAAAATAATTTTGAAATAAAAAATCAAAAAAAAAGTTTTACGGGAAAATTACAATAATTTCAAATCCGAAAATCATGACCCCGAATAACCACCCCCCGTAGAAAACCGAGACCACAAAATATATTAAAAAATGAAAATAATTTTTATTAATTTTATACATATTTTTAGTTAGTCTACATCAGGGGTTCCCAATTGTTTTTGTTTTCACTTCCCAAATTTGCCCATAAACAATGTCAAGTTGACAACTATAATAAAACATAAATTTAATTTTTATAATAAGAAATAATTATAAAACTAATGGAAATTATTTAATGAGAAAAATAATTTAGTTTACTTTCTATTAGCCGTTTACGGGTCAAGGTCAATATTAGAAAGCGAAATTCATAAATCGCGTACGCCGTTTAATTTATTATGATATTTTGTTTTAATCTTAACTAAAATTGAAATTGTTTATTTGCTCAGTTATAACAAGTGAATTTATTATTAATAATATTAATTTTTTTAATTCTACAACATTTTTAGAGGGTTTCACCCCTCGGTGGTATGAAGTCTAGATGATAAATTATTGAAGTAACAATATTATGGAAATAATAATTTAATATTATGATTTTTCCATAAATTCCGGTAATTTCCACATGGGTCTTAGTAGGCACATAATATAATAATATAATACAATGTATCAACCAAGGGGACACTAACTGAATGTCAAATACATGCCAATATATATAAACATACAAATTTAGTAATAATATGTTTATCAAATTCGTCTGTCTCACTTATATGATTGCATCTAATATCAAATAATAAAATAATAAAATAAAATATTTACTTGTGAATATGAAACAATCCTTGAATTAATTGCCACATGTAACGCTTAACGTCATATTCAGGTAAATAATTTTTACGGCCTAAAATACGTTGTTAATTTTCATCTTTTCGATTCATCTTACCCTTGATCAATTCATACAAATTCATATCCATTAATTCCAATATTAGGCAAAGGGTGCCACTTTTCTTGTCACTAAGTTAGTTTCCGTTAAATTTGTTATAATAATAATAATAATAATAATAATAATAATAATAATAATAATAATAATAATAATAATAATAATAATAATAATAATAATAATGCATTTTTCTCTATCTATGTATGTGAATGAGTGATTATGGAATAACGCTTAATTAAAAAGACCAAATGGAATTTTATTATAACTTTTAATTTTGATCGACAACACAGCATTTTATTTTAATGTTATCTGAAAATCGACTTTCCTCTATCGATTGATGCATAATTTGTCCAATTTGTACCATTAATTACTTAAAAAAATTTTTTTTTTAAATATTATAACTTTTTTCAATTTTCACCACTGATTTCTTTTCATTGACATTGTATCTATTAAACATTTTTATTATAATGTTATCTGAAAATCAAAATACCAAAATATTGTCATTAAAGATTTATTGAATTGAAATAAATATGAATTAAATCACAAATGTATGGAGAATTAAGTATTTGGATTGATAACATGATTCCGTCATTTTTTGATGGGTTATAGCTAGTAATAATAATATTATAAGAACTTCTTTCGATTTTCACCTCTGATTTCTTTTAAACTGGGATTATATTTATAATAATAATACAAGCTGTGAAGATGTGATTGTACATTTTTTTCTCAAAATTTCTTTCGGTTTTGAATATTTTGTTTTTCTTTCAATTAATAAAATTTTCCAAATAACAGAAAATAAATTAATATTACAGAAATAATTTCATAATTAACCCAGAAACCGTCAGCACAACATCCCTCCTGCTTCAATTATGGGGTACCTAATAAAAATGTTGCCTAATAAAAATACCAAAATAATTATAATTTTGTAGATTATAAATCGATTTTAAAGATATAATATTTTTTTTATAATTCTAATGCCTGCAAGAATTCAAATAAATACGGAAGCAGAATACAACTCTTATGTAAACTTTATGGTTAACGGAAATTTACCTGATTTCGATACAAAATCACAACGAAAATTTATTTTTAAAAAAAGCAACTAGAATATTAAATAACAGAATTTTTATTAAAATGGAAAATAATATTTTGTTAGAATATATTGAAGATTACAATGATCCAAAGAAAATTTTATGCGTTGAAGAGGTCCATTTAGCTTCGCATAGGGATCTAAAGGCGATTTAGGAGAGTTTAGATATAATTACATGATAAAAATGGACAACATATCGAGAAGCAGCACTAACAGTCTTCCAAGTTTAAGACGAAGTGGCGAAAATAATAATAATTTGAATTAAAGGATTTACAGGAGAAATATTATAGTTTTTATGTAATACTTTTTATTATTTGATTTATTATATTAATTTGATTTATTTACATATTTAAAAAAATAATAATTATTTTGGTATTTTTATTAGACAACATTTTTATTAGGCACAACACTCCTGCTTCAATTATAAAATTAAATAAGTAATTTATAATTTAATTTAGTAATAAGACTTAGAAATTCATATGTTGCTTATAGCAATTAGGAAATGTCTAATAAAAAAAATTTTCGACAAAAGATTATTTGTTTAAATATTCCATTATTTAATTTTGAATTAATAAATTTTAATAAAAACCTTTAATTATAATTTTTAAAAATAATTAAATGTTTTTATTAAATAAAAAATATTTTTTTATATAATTAATAATTTTTTTTTAAAATCCTTAATTTATTTAGTTATTATATCCCACCTGATGATGACAGGAAAACTGTCGAAATATATCGTGAAAAGAATGTTTGATTGGCGTTATCTTATAATTAAATCATTGCCATGTATGTTTAACTATTTATTCAATAAATTTTATAATGATGAATTGTTTAATTTTTTTCATTTGTTAATTAATTTTAATCAACTTCAACAATGGGCATTGTAAGTCAAGTATTACTTTGGATGTAGTTTTCAAAATTTTTATTCTATTTTTTTGTTTTAGTTTTATAAAATAACGGTGAAAACAATTGAACACAATCCATCCTCAAATCACCAATTATTACTATCAAATCATTCACCCGTTAATAATAACAATAAAAACACGACAAATTCTATAGAATCTAATTTACATCAATTACTGTCAAATTATAAGTAGTGTAGATTAATGGTAATAATTACACAAATTTTTCATTGTTTTAATTGCAATTTTAGTAATTATTCTTGTAACGGCACCAAATAGAATTGTTTGATTAAAATGAAATTTGTTAAGGATCTTATAACGTAACAATTGAAATAAATATAATATAATTAATACGTGAAAAAAAATTTAAATAATTATTAAAATAATTGAATTTTGTTTAAAATGATTCCTTCCCATTCGAATACATTCAGTGATTTTCAATGAAATTTAATTCTCAATTCTATAACTAGGTGGGTCGAGGGGGTGTCGTTCAACCAATGTCGTTCAACCAAAACTTTTGACTATAAGATAGTCCTTGATTGACATAATAATAATAAATCATATCCGAAAGAGAGAATTATAAATTTAAAACAAACTTTACCAAAGAAGGTGAAAAATAATAATTCAAATATATAAAAATAAATCCAACTTACAAAACTACTTCATGGAGAAGGAGAATATTTTCGTGAGGATTTAACCGCCGCATTGCTTGAATTTCCCTTAGGTTATTCACTTGATCCCACCTGAATGTCAAAAATTCTTTACAAATGCATAAAAATATAATTGATCGGTTCAATAATGGTTACATGTTGAGATCCTCAGATATTAATTCCGTCATTTTCAATTAAAAAAAATTTTTAAAAATTGTTTTTGTTATTTGAAATTAAAATCTTTATTATTATTATTATTATTATTATTATTATTATTATTATTATTATTATTATTATTATTATTATTATTATTATTATTATTATTATTATTATTATTATTATTATTATTATTATTATTAGTATAAAACAATAAAATGATAATTTAAGCCTTTTGCTGCAAATAATGTATTTAATGAAAGAATTTTCGACTATAAGATAGAGGAGATTGACAAGGACTATCGTATAGTCGAAAATTCTTTCATTAAATACATTATTTGCAGCAAAAGGCTTAAATTATCATTTTATTGTTTAAAATAATAAATGCTGCTACCAAACAATCATCATTTTATATTATTAGTATAAAGTGATGATTTCTTGGTAGCAACATTAATTAAATTTTTAAACAATTAAATGATAATTTTGCTGCGAAATTTTTTTTTAATTAAATACCCTTTAAAATTCAAAACAAAACACTAAAAAAAATTTTAAATTTTTAAAGCTTCTATAATTAGCTCGTAGAAATCTATTTTAATAAATGATATCTTAAAATATTTATAAAATATAGTTTCCAATAACTATTTATATACGCAATTTAAATATTTAAAAAAATGTTTCTATTTTGATTTTTATTCATAATCATCTTTTAAAAGTATATATGATTTATTTTTCTGCATTATTTTAAATTATTACTTTTTAATTTTCAACTAAATTTTTTAAAAAGATTTTCCCAAGGTCAATAACAACAAATCAAACTGATAATTTCATTGATCTATTTATTCTTTAGTGTTGATTGTTGGCCGTCTGTTTATCATGAGAATTGCTTCTTTAAATCTGACATTTTTTTGGATGTTTCCATTGGCTAAAATTTCGATTGAAATATTTTTTCTTTTGGCCTTCCTTGGTTGACATTATTGAAGATGTATGTATACTGAAGATTTTCCAACAGGATCTAGATCTTCTTTAACTCTTTGGTGCAAGGTCCTGAGCATACTTATAATGTATATTCTTTGCATACACGAGTAAATGATGCAATAGGCAATGTTTTTTCGAAAGCACATATCTTTCGGTGTCTGGCAGTTTTCTTTTTTTGTGTTGTTTGCCAGAGCTTTTCTCAATGTCCAAAATTTATGTGCTATACGAATTGGAAGGCAAGTGCGTTTAAGTTCTTTCAGAATCTTGAAGTCGATTATGTCACTAATGAATGGGATATTCAGATAAAAATATAAGCAGAGAAATAGATGAAGCAGCCATCCTCAATTTCAAAACAGTCCTTTGCCACATTGCGTACCAAATTAAATGGAACAATATGATATCTCATGAAAATAACGAAGAAAACCTCCCACTATTTACAAACACATTGATAAACTCTATTATCCAAATCCTTATGTAGAATTAGATTCGACACTTTCAAAAGTTGGTCGCAAAATCATGGATATAGTTGAGAAAGAGGAAAGAAAACCATATATCTCCAACCTATAGTAAGATGAACAAGCAATATCAAAATCCCTTAAAAGGAAACCATACGTTTACTTACCAAGTGACAAGGGTGGAGAATTTTGAATTATAGAGAAAAACCGTTATTGTGAAGCTGCTTATGAACACCTCGACAACATTGACACATACAAGAAAGTCAGACGCATGTCACCAAACACCATCGAAATGAAAATCAACAAAGTGTGGAAAGCCATTGCTGTGGAAATGGGCCTCAATCACAGATTAACCAAAAGCTTCGTTACAAAAAATTCCGATCTTCCCAACTTCTACCACCTAGTAAAAACTTATAAAGAGGGTCCTGCTATCAAAATTAGACCTATTGTATCCAAAACAAATGTACCAACAACTAAAACAAGTTGGGTCCTTTCAAAGATCTTAAAATCATCATTGCACACTGTACTACACCATATTTATTTACATTGTCTATTGCTTCACGTGCAATGTATGCAAAGAAATATGCATAGGAAGTACGCTCATGACCTTGCACCAAAGAGTTAAAGAAGATCTAGATCCTGTTGGAAAATCTTCAGTATACATACATCTTCAACAATATCAACCAAGGAAGGCCAAAAGAAAAAATATTTCAATCGAAATTTTAGCCAATGGAAACATCCAAAAAAATGTCAGATTTAAAGAAGCAATTCTCATGATAAACAGACGGCCAATAATCAACACTAAAGAATAAATAGATCAATGAAATTATCAGTTTGATTTGTTGTTATTGACCTTGAGAAAATCTTTTAAAAAAATTTAATTGAAAATTAAAAAATAATAATTTAAAATAATATAGAAAAATAAATCATATATACTTTTAAAAGATGATTATGAATAAAAATCAAAATAGAAACATTTTTTTAAATATTTAAATTGCGTATATAAATAGTTATTGGAAACTATATTTTATAAATATTTTAAGATATTAATTATTAAGTAGTTTTATAAGCTAATTATAGAAGCTTTAAAAATTTAAAAATTTTTTTTAGTGTTTCGTTTTGAATTTTAAAGGATATTTAATTAAAAAAAATTTAAATTTTAAATTCTTCAGAAAAAGTTTATTATTATTTTTAACTAATGAGAAGTAAGAAAAAGGAAATAACAGAGAAGATCAAAAAGCATTTTGAAAATAGTAGAAACTAAATTTCAGGAAATTGACTAGGACTATCTTATAGTCGAGCATTTTTCCATTTGTATTATATATATATTATTCTCAGCAAAATATATTTAATAATAAAATATATTTATTATTATTATTATTATTATTATTATTATTATTATTATTATTATTATTATTATTATTATTATTATTATTATTATTATTATTATTATTATTATTATTATTATTATTATTATTATTATTATTATTGTTTTTATTAGTAATAATAGTAGTATTAGTGGTTGTAGTAGTATTATTTAAACAAAATTGTTAAAAATGAAATATCTAAAAATATTTATAGAACTCATGGATTGACATTTGTTTTGTAAGGTGATCCCAGAATATATATTGGAGTCGGTATATATTCATTTATAGGTCAAAAGTTCCGAACAAGAAACTTTCCCCCCAAAAGCAAATTCTGAATACGTCTATGATGTACAATGTACATGTTTTAATATTGTAATTCATAGAACTTTTAAAGCAATCATTTTGTCAATCTAATAGTAGAAGGTTTGTCCCTAGGGTTATTTCAGTTCAATGTGACCCGGAACAAAATATCTATCAAGATGGAATTAACAACTCGAGAATTGAAATTCTTGGATATAATTCAAAAGAACAAAGTTGATTCAATTTGTTATCAAAATGTGAAAGTGTTTGACTGGTTCAAAATTTCATTCAAACAGTTGATGGTGGTGAAGGTGTCACCCTAGTGATTTAGTCAACACTATTAAATCAATCACATTAGATCAAACGGTTTCAGATCAGATTCTGATTCTCATCATATTCAGTAGTAGATCAACTGAAAATTATGAACGGTCATTTGATAATATCTAGTATATTAAGTTGAACTGTTTCTCAGACTTTGTTTTAATTAAAAGATATTTATTGGAATAGAGAAAGAGAAAAATCAGGTAAAAAAGATCAAATTAAACATTCAGATCAAGTGGCTTATAGGAAAAATCCACAAATTATTAAATATTATTGTCAGTAGTGAATAATAATACGATTGATTCTTCCTCACCAAAATATTCGGTCGCCATATTAAATACAACGAATAAAAGGAAGAAAAGTTGGAAAAATGCTAATATAATTTGATGAGACAAAAGCTGATTACAAGAATATTTGGCGACTCATTGAAGAAATAAAATAAGTAAATATCTTGAGAAAATGCATCCAATCATAAATTCGATAGTACAAATTTGCACACATTATTTCATATGAATGTTACACAGAGATAATAAATCAGTGCGATTCATGAATTGTGTAAATATTTCCCAATACCATGAACTATTTTTTTGTGACCCAAAAATTTACAAAATATTTTTCGTGACCCCTACTATTAAAAATAATTAAAATTTTTTCAAATGACCAAATTTAATGTATTTCATTTATCTTAGTTTTAAATATTGTATGTTTGTTTTGCAATTTCCAAACAAATATGGAACATTTTTAAAACGGTGTGGTTTTGTTCTATCTCACCTTTGAAAATTTAAAGAGATTAAATTTATTAATTAAATAAAATTTTGGGTTTTAGGTAATTTAAGTCGGTAACCTCTGACTCCTCGTGTCCTTTTAATCAGAACAATAAACTACCCAACGTATATTTGAATCACAAAAATATATTTTTCTCGACAATAAATAATCAATAATCAAAGTTCAAGTTTTGCCGATTCTCGGTGTTGATGCTTTGACAAAAGATAATATTCATCCTTTTATTCCTTAGCTTCCCTTGACCAACGTTTTTCTTTTACTATTTGATTTGATTCCTTTTCACTTTTCGTATCTCCTATTCCATATTTCCTTTTCCCTTGATCTCCTTAATTCGTTTTTATCGTTTGCCTATTCTCGTTTTCTTCTAACCCTAGCTGAGGCAAAATGCCGATTATTTTGAATTTCGACTTTGCTTTTATACTGGAATAATCACTGTGATTAATCGGTTTTTGACCTGATAGCTCCTGTCTGACAATGGTTTGACAACCGGCTCCTTGAACGTTGCTTGTTCCTTCTTAATAATCCTAACTTTGTTTGTCTCCTTTAATCATGCTGTCATGATAATGGTCTTCCGAGATTCTCATTTTGTTTACTTTTCCTGTTAATCGAGCTCGGGTTTCCTTCATCTCTCTGGTTCTCCATTGGCTCTGGTTTCCTATTAGCCAATAAATTAATTAATTAACGATTTTCTGTTTTAACACATTCGAATGCTTTTCGACCCTTTCTAACCATTTTCTGATAAATCCCTAATCATCATCCTGCCGACCATCAGCTAATCTACAGCTGTCCCGTTTTCCCAATTCAATTTCGATAACTTTACAATTTATTGATTTTTCTCGTATTTCCGGATTCTTGCCTTTCGCAATTGCTTTTGCCATTTTCTAATACTGCTTCCATCGTACTTTCCTTTACTATCAATTCTGTGCATGATCACGCTTTTATTTGTCTTTTTCCTTCACCTACTTTTTATTTAAATTTATTTTAATTTACTGACATCAACAAAAATAATAATCATAACGATAATAACAATAAAGTGATAATTTAAGCCTTTTGCTGCGAATAATGTATTTAATGAAAAAAATTTTCGACTATAAGATAAAAAAAGGAAAAAAAAGGAGATTGACAAGGACTATCTTATAGTCGAAAATATTTTCATTAAATACATTATTTGCAGCAAAAGGCTTAAATTATCATTTTATTGTTTTAAATAATAAATGCTGCTACCAATAAATCATCACTTTATACATAACAATAATAATAATAATATTAGTTAATTAAAATAGTCTTTAATTTGTTCGAAATATTAATCGCTACATAATTATAATTAAGAAATTATTTAATTTTATTTTTAGTTATAATAAATATGTGAAAATATTTCTGTGTCCCACTTTATGAAACACTGGTGTAATGCAATGGAAAATTAAGCTAACATTCCACGAAGAATTATTTCAAAATGTATAAAAAGTACAAAAGATGCACAAAGAAATAAAAAAGCAAAGATAATGTTAAAGGAATTGCCGGTAGGCCTATTACTGTAAATTACATAAATCCAAGGGATCAGGCAGATATTGTTGACTTCCAAAGTTTACTGGATGAAAAGTTTAGATTTATTTTGCATTTCAAGCACTGTTTTCAAATAAAGAACAAAGAAAGTAGTTGGACATTTGCTAAATATTCTTCCCGAGTGTAGCCCTCTTCAGGTTTTACGATCGGATAACATGATGGAATTCTACACATTTCATGAACTGGACAAGCCGGTTTAGTATATAGAAGTCAAATACTCAACATGCTATCCATCAAATTCCAAACCTTTATTCATTTTTAGGAATACATTTGGTAATTAAGAAAGTTTAAGCTTTCTCTATTCTTGCTAGAGGTAATAAACTGTTCTTAGATCTCTAAGCAGACTTTGATTTTTAAAAATACCTTGCTCGTTTGCTGACAGGAAATTTTCCTCTTCTGTGAGTATATGCCATTCTCATAGGACTTTCCTTATATAACACAATTCTGAGAAAGAAGGCTATTTACTCTATGACAATAAGATTCAATTTTAAAGGACTCACTTTCGTATGGTATTTCACTAGGAGTTGTCTTTAGTTTAGCCAAGTTGATCTCAGAAGAATTGGAGTAACCCTCACAGATATATCTCCAAATTCTTTTCAATTATACCAAACGTTTGTATGTTATTTTCATTTTCATTTAGAACCTTTTCGTCCTTACTTACTTTCTCAGTAACTTACATTATATCAGCATGTGTCGAAAATTGCATTGGCCCAACTTAGACCTTTCATGTACGTTCAATTCATAAGTACACCCCTTCCTGTTATTACAGTAACACAGAATCCTTAACGGGAAAACAGGTACGGAAATAGTTATTAGAACTGTAATACAAAAAACAAATCCCTATTAGAATCAAAGATCAAATGTACTGTAGATGTTATTGTAGCAAAATGTTTAAGAAAAATAAGTGAAAACTCACGATTCGTAATGTTGTTTCATTTTCTTACAAGCAAAATAATCTTTGTTCTTTACATTTTGACATTTAAGAACCTCCGAAAATGTACCTTCACCCTTTTTACTAATTAGTCTAAAATCTATTAAAAATAATAATAATGATAATATTAATAATAATAATAATAATAATAATAATAATAATAATAATAATAATAATAATAATAATAATAATAATAATATAATAATAATAATAATGATAATAATAATAATAATAATAATAATAATAATAATAATAATAATGATAATAATAATAATAATAATAATAACAAAATAATAATTATTATTATTATAAATAAATGATAAAATATATTACAATGCATTACATTGCAAATGAAAAAAAACTTTTCGTAATCGAATAAACAAACAATAGCATAAGAAATAATAGAAATATTTATAGAAAATAGCGGTAGTCAAGACAACCGTGTTATAATGATCGTGATATCCCATTGATGAGGATTTGCATGAATGAAGCCATCAATAGTGTTACTAATCAGTTATAATAATCGGTTTCCATCTAGTATAGAAGATTTTTAAGAAACAAATATCACAACAATTTGTGAGTAATATAGCTGAAAAAATAAACAAATCTAAAACCAAAATAAATAGTTGCTCACGAAATAAATATTCAATGTATATATTCATTAAAATTATAAAACAAATTTTCTACAACGAAAATAAATGTCTACAACTAACTCGACTGACTATGGAATTACGGTGCCATGAAATAATAATTCTTGAATGAAATTGCAAATGTAAACATTAAAATGAATAATTCAAATTTCTAATATTAATAATTTATTCACATTTATCAAAGTATTACCTTTAATCATTTTCTTAAATTAATTCTTATTTCATTTTTGGAATTAGCGGTTATTTACCATCGAAACAGATCGGTAATTTTAAACAAATTGGTTTGAAAAAATCAAAAAATCTAATATATAATATAGTTAGTTTATTTAATCTTAAAATTAAGTTATAATTATTTAATTTCAAATTAAAAAAGTTGGGATTTTATTTTGTCAATGTTTTAAATATATTTTTTATTTATAAAATTTAGAAATTCGGTAAATATGTGAATTTTGAATTTGCTTTTATATTCAGGTCATTTATGTTGGTTTAGTTATAATAAATATCTGAATGCCTTATGGGTTTTTTGTAACAATAGAAGAAATCTCATTGCGACTAATGGATTACAATTAAGGGACAAATCCATTTCTTACACTCTTTCCATGTTTCCTTTGACTGCCGCAATTTATTTTAACTTCCTTTTATCTTTTCGCTATTTCGCATAACTATTGATGGATCCATTAAGTACCTGTTGCCAACTATTAGTAACCAATTAGTAGGCTATTAAGATACCAATCTGCTTAGAAGTCATTATTATTTTAATAAAATTTAATTAATTTGTCTAATAAATTTAGTTGATTTAATAACAATTTACAATCACTGCCGCATTCATAAAGGTACCACTGACTGAGAACCTCTGCTATGGTGGGTTACAAGTTACATTTTACACTTTCGTGCTGTTTCCTGCGTATCCCAGAATGCAAGGTGGCTTACCACTCGATACCCGTTTAGTAATCAATGTTGGAACTGTATCGAATGGATGAGTACTTACCAAAAGTGAGTGTACCTTTGTACAATATACTCGGTAAGCACTCGGGCGGGTCCACAAACTACCGTCCGACTCAATTTTAGTTTCCATATTTATTAATTGTTGTCTTTATAAAGATTTGGAATTATAATAATAAAAGTGTTAAGACTATATTTTAAATCACAACATTGTACAAGAAAGTTCTATTAGGACATGGCCGCGTCCTGGGCGTCTTCTCTCACGCAGTTATGACAAAACGGCCATGGCTTCTACAGTTACAGTACGGGACCTCATGCAACTCCTCCCATACCACTTGTAATTTTTGCTGCTCCAGCTGTAGTCCTTGCAAGTGTTGCTATCCTGAAATTATACATAAGTCAATCTTAAGTGCCATCATTCATTAACTCGGTTTTAATTGAAGCAACTCTACACTATACATGTTAGTAATCGAATCTCCGATACCTTAGTTATTATTGAAATTTTAATAAGTTGTTTATTTCACTATTTCATAATAAAATATTGAACAAGTCATTTATTGATATCACACGTTCAACTATGGGGATCAAGATTGATCAAGTCCTTATCCGATCACAGTCAATCTGGCTCCAGCTTTCCTGGTTTGTAATGTCTTGCGTTTGACCTGACGGTATTCTTGCTTTTTGTACACGACCGTTTCGTACTTCGGCAGGGGATAGTTTCCTAGGGCCAGTTGCCTGATCTGCTCCGCAACGTGGTTGTCCATCACTTACGGATTTATCTTAGTCCCCATTTGTCGTATTATAATCCTCAGCGCCTTGAGCTCCACCTGGTCTTGGGCACTCTACGTCTGCAGATGCTAGATCTGGTTCAGGCGTATTTTTCAAATCTTCTGGACGAAACCAGGAGTGTTTTATCCCTCGACATGAGTACAATCATTTTAGAGAAAAAGTTTGAAAAATTGGAGGCATAAAAATCCAAAAACCAACCAAAAATACCCCAAAAAATAGTCTCAGAGAGAATGCGATGGAGAATGGGTAATAAAAAGTACAGCCAATTTTTCACCAAGGGAGATAAAAAAAACAAAATGAAGAAAAACCAAAAAATTATATTTTGAAATTGTTTAACATAACAAGTTCAACAAATTTTGTTTAGTTCAAAAAGTTAGGTGCTGGTTCAATAGCACCTACCTAATGTTGCTCAGCAGTTTATCAGGATGAGACTAATATCCTACCTGAGTTAAGAGCAAGGGTATAAATACCTGAAACAATCTTAGAAAAACACTCAAAAAACTACAAAACTCTACAAAAATTATGAAACCACAAAACTCTCAACACAAGAAAAAGGACTCAAACTAGAAAAGCAACAAAAAAACTCTCCAAAAACCAACTAGAAACAAGTCAAAACTCAGAAAGGATCTTCAAAAACAACTCAAAAATAAAATTTATCACACAAAACAAAAAAAAGAAAAGAGAACACAATCGACAAAAAGAAGTTGTAACAACACGAATATGGAAGAAAAGAAGAAGGAACAAGACAAAATTAGATCAACAAAAAATAGAAACTATCATCTAAACCAGGGATCTCAAACTCAAACTGGCCTGCGAGCCTCATTAGACTAGTATCATAAGTCGGCGTACTGCAACATAATTCTTCTATGAATATAAATACTCGAGAATGTATCATAATTGCAATTTATTAGAAATAGGAAAAAACATTATTATGAACATAAAAATGTAACACCAAATTATTTAAAATAAAGACAAACAAAGCGTCAAATATATTATTTTTATTTCTGGCTACTTAGTTGGCAATCGTTTAGCCACCATAAGAGCATCAATATTAAGAACAATCATTTGAGATTTGGTCAGTCTTAGTGTTGCTTGTAAATGTTCGTCACTTAACTTCTGTTGAAGATTTGTTGAATTTCATCAATGAAAAAAATTGTTCACAAATATAGGTGCTTCCAAACATCGCAATAATCTTTACTGCCTGAGAATGCAACCTTGGAAATGGAACCTTCTTGTTGGAGATATAAATAAAACTCAAGAATTCCAAAATCAGAGTACTTTTGTTGTAAAATAGAATCACACTGAAGCTCCACTAATTCCATATGAATTTCCTCTGCCACGGATTCAACATCAACAGCAAATGGTGTTGAAAAATGTTGGAACTGTGGTTCAAGCATTTTAAAATTTTTAAATCGTATCTCAAACTGTTGAAGGAGTTTGTTAAGAATACCTGAATAGACTATCAAGCAATTGGGTTCAATCTTTTTCAGTAACTTGAGTGTTTGAAAATGAATTTAGTTACCATTGGAAATTTGTTTGTACCACAAGTTCAGCTTGATTTTGAATGATTTGATGTGTTCATACATTTGAGCAATGATCATATCTTTTCCTTGCAGTTTTGTATTCAGATCATTCAAGTGATCTGTAATATCAGTTAGAAAAGCAAGATTGCTGATGAAATTTGAGTCTGAGTTCTGGTACTTTTTTGTTTTTTTTATTTTCATGATTGAGTCGATCTCATCCAAAAGATCAAAAAATTTTCTTAAAACCTTTAGATTCTAAACTAACCTCAGTTCTACTTAAGCCAAGACGCAATCAAAAAAAATGTAAAATTAAAGATACACCGACAAAAGAAAGAAAAAGGATACAGAAGGAAAATTATTCAAGAATACCGAACAGGAGAAAATAGCTGATTAATCAAAAGTAAAATTTCACATATTTTTATTTCTTTTTCTGTAAGCTAAATCTTATAAAAATTATTTAATTTTCTTGAAGTCAATAAATTTTTTTTATATTACATTTGATTTAGGGATTTTGGATGAATTGAGATGCCAGAGCAGGGATCTGATCTTTATTTTAATTTTTTCTATAAATTGATAAAAGATTTCAGCGATAGGGGAGGATGGAGTTGAACATAATTATATGTGATGATGAGAAGCAGCAAACGGCTAGACAATCTGGATGAATTTCATTTGATGATGAGATGATCTGATGACAAGTTCAAGAGTTTTGGTTTTTTATTCTTTTGCTTTCATAAGTAATTTAGATGTAAATCTTTCATTAAATCTTGATAAATTTTCTTTAAATAATTTTTTTGACAAACGATTGGAATGTTTTATCGCAATTTAAGCAAGCACTAGATATGATGATCGAAAAGCCGGAAGTAGTTTATCTACTCCTGGTGGTCTGATAGAAAGTAGAACGAGTGAAACCGGTAGGCAAAACTCGATTTCTCCGTTTCCCGACATAACAAAGCAAGCATTATGGAACACATAAAACGACATAATGAATTGAGAAGAGATGAGGTTCAGTATACGCGAAGAAATCGAATCAAGAAATCAACAAAGGACAATTTATGAAAATGTAAGAGTGCAGGCGAAATCAGTAATGATGATAAAAGTAAGAGTATTATAAATATTACAAATAATTGTTACAAAGCTTATAATATTATTAGTGTTATTTTCAAGTTCATTAGTGATTTTAGAAATCAAAGGAGTTGTCGAAATCACTGGAAATATGATATGTTTGTCAATAGAGCGATAAATTTAGGATTCCAGATGTGTTGATATGTTCATTAATTTGATAATCATATTTTCTAACTATCTGGAAATGAGAATTACTTAAGATATTTTTTTGTAAAGATTTTATTTGTTAGAACGACTGGCGAAGAACGAAATACAGCAAATGGATGGCTGAGAACGACAAAAATTTTTATATTAAAAATAACAATTAGTATAACAAATTTTGTGTTTTATGACATCTTGCGTTTCTAATAGAATAGTCTAAGATTAAAAAAAATGAATTCAAATGAGAAATCACAATAAATGTTTAAGCTGATTAATGCAAATAAATATGTTAGTACAATTACTATTTATTTAGATTTAATCTCTCATAAATTCAGTGAACCCTATAGAGAAGTTCAGACAGGACGTAGCCTGCTATACGTCTGAAGCAGCGCGTTAGACGGAGATAGCAGAAATCATGGTTCGGAAATGTCGTTATATGGATACGAAGTTGTTCCAGCCGAGCACGTAAGAATACTGAACCAGAAAATAGAAACAATCGAGAAGTCTCGGATCAAAAACCAAGGAATCATTCATGATCTAGATATCACGATCCGAGAACATACCCAACGGTTCCTGGAGCTGCGAGCTAGAGCTCACATTGATGCGAGAGTCGGTCGTGTCCCGACCTATACCGAGTTCTTTCAGGCTATCGCAACTCTACTTTCGAGAGTACCAATAGCTCAGCGAACGACAAGAAAATGTGCAAGCCGAGACTAGGAAAGCTGGGAAAAGATATCCAAGGAGTTAAAAATAAGTGCACATGCCGTACTGAAAAAAATAACATCACTACATTTTGTTTATTGTTATCAATCGCTTCACCATAATCGGATGCACTTGTAAACAGTTTCCGTGTATTGACTAATTCCGTACGCCATGTTTACAGATTTCCTGTGACCAAGCTAATAAGAAAGTGATATGATTTTCAGTGTACCATGCAAAGTATGTAATAAAGCTAAATCAGCAATATTGGAAACTTACCTGGAGCGTCCACTGATTAATACTGATGAGAGCCAAAAGCTCGAAACTAGTCTATAATTAGGGTTTGCACTAGGTAAGTATAAGAAGCATAAACTTTCGAATGTTAAAGATAAATGTATCTTAGTATTTTGAAAGCTCTTGAAGGGCAAAATTCGTATTTTTTATTTTAATCTTGCGACACACCTATAGATCTCTCGAGACACACCGTCGTAAACACTGGTCTAAATTCTGTACTATGTACTGCTGATTTCAAACTAATTCTGGTTCCCAAAAACTGTCATGGAAAAGGAAAACCATCAATAATGTTTAACTTTTTATTTGAAGATGGTGTCCACTGGTCCCAAGTTATCTCAAGTTTTATGAATACTCGAAAAATTCATATCCAAATGAACATCAGAAATATACAATGTAGAAGATGATAACTGAGACAATTTAACGAAAAAATAGTAGATTGCCAAGATGAAAAATCATCGACATGTGGAAATGAAACAGTAATGAATTCCTAAATAAACAAACTCTGTCAAGTGAGACATTGAAAGGAGTTATATGTTAAACAATTTCGATGCTAGTTTGATGTTATTGTATATGATTATAAGAATAAAATGATTGTATGAAAGAAATGATAATAAAATCGTGAAAGTAAATAAAGACAAAAAAATTGACAGCAATAAATAACATAACACCTGAAAAAGTGTACAGGTTCCAAATGAAAAGAAATTTGTGAATCAACGAAATTACAGGAAACGACGAAGAGTGAGGATGTATCGATGAGAACAGAGAAGATTCAAGGATAACGTATAACAAAACTGCAAGGTAGAATATTGTAATGCTCGATATAAAAGGTCTGAAAGTAGACTATCAGAACACGGGTGAATGAAATATCAAAAACAGTTGTGAATAAATTAGGTAAATTGGAAATTGTAGAAAGCGTTGAATTGTTAAATGTGCAATTGATACCAAACTATTGAAATATGTATAACGATATGGAAAGAAAATCTGCGAGATTGAAGAAAAATTTGATTGGAAAATGCGATAGAGAAAATGAAATCGACAGAAAATACCAGGATCTCAGAAATAGAAAGAAATAACCATTAAATTTGGAATAAATAGAAGACTGAATAACAAATCTGAAGAAAAATGATATTATCAGGAAATGTAAATCGAGTAAGAACACCTCTGGTACGAATATGGATAAAAGATTTCAGAAAAATAAATAAAATAACG